>JAVQJF010080019.1:0-14373 GCA_036023855.1 Gadopsis marmoratus | reverse complement strand
TTAAGAGACCACTCCAAATTTTCCAAAGTTCATTTTACTCAAACACATACCTATAAATAGTAAAACCAGAGAACTGATCATTTTGCAGTGGTCTCTTAATTTTTTCCAGAGCTGTATATGTCCCTGAATGTTAGTGTTATTGATGTAAGTGAAAGTCAAGAGTCAATTCCCTTCCCAGATTGGGATTATAGGACCCAGCCGTTATTTTCTGAAACATACAGTATATGAATGTATCAAACCAATTCACCACTGTGGTTGACCAGCAGACCATGTAATGCTTCCAATCTAAGCACAAAGTCTTTTTTTTCCACAATACTGGGTTTGACTAAAAAAGGAGTAAATGGTTATACCAGTCAAGATATTTTAAACTCAATGAAACAGGTATGTGTGAGTGTCTGTATTATACTCACTTGCGGTGCTGCTGGCATATTTAGCACTGCTTGAACGTTCACGTGTGACCGGTGCCTTTTTGAGTGGTGCTTTCAGTAGCTTTTCTACAGGCTTAGACGTCGGAGCAGAGGCCCTTCTTACTGATCTGCCGCCAGACTCTGTGCTGCGGTTGGAAAATCCTGTGCTCCTGCCCGTCCACTGTGGGGTGGAAGAGGCCTCAGTGTCGCTGGGTGTGTTGAACGAGCTTGTCCGCTTACGAGGCATCGCTAGCATATCCAGCCTGGAGAGTTTCTTGGTTTCCTGGGGTTGTTTAGCTGGGACGCCACCTGTCTCCTGGGACAGCCTGTCTGTCTCTGTGCCCTCGTTGTCTGAAGCTTCTCCCAGGCGAGCCCGGCGGAGCATGGATGCTCTAGTGGGTCTTGGGGTTGACAAGCTGTTGGCACGAATCAGGACCTGGGATGCTCTGGTGGTCTTGGCGTCCTCCTTCTGAAGGGGCACTGTGTATTTATTGCGGGTTTGGTAGTTGTTAAACTCCTGATCAGAGTACGGTAAGCTCTGAGGATCATCACTTAGGTCTGTGGAGCCACATTTCTCAACTCTTCGTCTCAGTCCAACCAGTCTCCTTACAGACTCAGTCTTATTGTTGCTGTCTGCTCCCTGAGAGTGCCGCTTTTCTGATATAATGGACTGGCAATGCGAGTCCTGACTTGCTATACTGGCTGAAGACCTCTCCCTATGGAGGCCAATAACAGAAGGATTTTTAGTCAGTGTGTTTGACCTGATCTTATTGCTATGTTGGCTGACTGTGCTGGAGGTATCCACATCAGACTCTCCAGATGGAGAGTCCACTATTGGAGTCGATGTCGTTTCTGGTTGTCCTGCTTGGATTTTGGCCTCCAGAAGAGCCAGAACATCCTCCGTCTCTTTGAGGTAAGAATGAGTGTCATGACTACAGACCCTCTGATTTGATTCAGGGTCTGGGTCTCTCTGAAAAGGCTTGCTAGAGATGTTGGGCAATCTGGCATTACTAGGCCGCTCCTTGGTGAAGCTCTCTTGTCTGATTAATGGGGATACGGTGCCCTCTTTGGAATCTGGGCTCTGTGTCCCCCGGCCCAGGATAGGAGCAGACATACTGGGCTTGACTTTTCCACAGTCCTCCTGGTTACTTCTTGGTTTGGTCAGGGTGGCTGTTGAGAATGTTTTGGTTGCATGTTTTCTTTCAGTCTTAGGAGTGCTGGGCTTTGAGTCTCCATGTTCAAGTTTGGACACAGCAACCTCTGAACCGATGTAGAATGATGTGGACTTGGCTGGGAGTCTGCAGTTGTGCTCATTTTTCTTACCATCTGTGTCTGAAATTGGTCTCCTCCTTTGCTCTATGATGGAACCATCGTCTGACTTGCTGGCATCACTCAGGCTGTCAGGCTCAACGTCATCCTTCACCGATAACCTTTGAAGGTCATCCTCAGACCTGGGGGCAACCAAGCTATTCTCTTCTACATCAAATGTTGAATGCAGATCATAATGGACATGAATGCTGGGAGTTGGAACATCACGCTTCTCCCCCAGTGGTACTTGGGGCAGGAAACGTCGAGCTCTTGAACCATCTGAGTCGGTGCCGTCGTGGTGTCGACTGAGAGTGGCCTTGTGGATGACTGAGCCTCGTGCTGAAGTGAAAGCGTTTTAAAGCATATTAACCACATGTACTGAAACTGAATATCATTCATATCATCAGGGTGTCTCATTATCATTTCAAATAGACTCATGTCTCGTCAGGTGGCTTACCCCCTCCTGACAGCTCCATCTGGGAAGGGATGTCAAAGAGGCCAGACGAAGGGCCAGATTCTGTGTAGCTGTCTGCCAAGCTGGCCCAGCAGGACATCCACTTAGGAGCCCCCTGTAACACTGCACCTGCTGGCTTAACCTGCATGAGATAACATACAACTTATTCAATATGCTTAAAAAGAGAAGATGAAACATTTTTAAGAAAGCACAGTTTTGAATAAAATTATTTCCTTAGTAGGAAACAGTTAACATGACAAACAACAGAAGACACCATACATCAATCAGTAAGTATGTAGTACAACTCTTATAAAAACATGGATTTCTTTCCTTATATTTGGTTAGAAAGAAAAACCAAAACAATGAAGAAACCAGAACCTGTGAGGAAAGATGAGGCAAATCCAGAAATCAATAGAATCCACCAAAAAAGACAAGAAATCCCAAGAAAGAAAATCAAGACAGCAATGCATCGTGATTTGTGCACTTATACAATTATGGTTTACTGAACTGACACATTAATTGTCTTTACAATTGGGGATAAAATGATTGATTGATCCCA
This sequence comes from Gadopsis marmoratus, assembly GCA_036023855.1. Classification (NCBI taxonomy): domain Eukaryota; kingdom Metazoa; phylum Chordata; class Actinopteri; order Centrarchiformes; family Percichthyidae; genus Gadopsis; species Gadopsis marmoratus. The sequence goes on along the minus strand of JAVQJF010080019.1, from coordinate 11,645 downwards.
CCCTGAGCAGGAGGGTTTACCTTTACCAGACTCTGTCCCTGTTCTGGAGCTGGCTTCAACTCCCCACAGCTACTCTGCCTATGCTGCTCCCTGCTCTGAACAATAACAGGCCTAAATGCGGATGATGTTTCTGCGTCACTCTGGTTGGTTCGCTCTGGACTCTCAAAAACACCAAACACCTGTCAGGAACAAAGCAGTGCAAGTGGATAAGTGCAGGGATGGATGTGGGATTGCAAATGTCCATGGCTCATTCTGAGACTTTCTCTCAACAGATAGAAGACACTGGTGAACTGCAAAGACGATGTATTTCCATCAAGTACATGTTGCGATTATTAGCCGTAGCTACTTATCGTATAGAATTTATATTAATTAAATGGAAAAAGAAACTTGCCTGGTCAATCTTGCTCCGTGCCTCTTCTAGCTCTCTATCTTGAACATCTGCTTCAACGGTGTAAGTTCCTGCATCACTCAGACTGTCCTCTTCTTCGTTTCTGGGGCCGACATAGGGGGTCTTGACTTCCACACTCTGAGACTCCAGGGGCATCACAGGGGCCTTGAGGGGAACAGGCTGGTGGATAGGAGAGGAAGTCTGTGGCTGGCAGGAAGCATTAGATGGAGGGGGACTAGTCTGGGTTACTGCCATTGTTTCCTTTTTAGCAGCTGTAGGGGGACAAGATGTATTTTTCTCCCAGCTGGCAGAAGAGGACTGCTTTGCTTGTTTGAGTAATTCAGCAGTAAATTCCTGGGCGAGTTTGGATCTCCGGCCCACACTGCTAAAGGGCCTTACAGACACAGATGAAGAGCGAGAGGAAAGGCTGGTGCTGATCTTGTCCTCTGTCTTCTCCCTTCGTAGAGAGCCAGCTCTTTGGGGGCCAGTGGAAGCCGAACCCTTCAAGGGGACAGTGTATCGTTGGGTTGGGGGAGTGGTGGAGGCTGGAGATGGGACTTTTCTCTCTGCACTTGGGCTTGAGCTCTTCTTTCTCAGGTTATCATCAAAGAATTCAATCACAAAGGCTTGGTGAGGCTCAGCCTTGTCAAGACTGGATAGAGACTGAGACTCTGGTGGAGAGTAGGATAATAGCTCCTCCGAGACAGGGGAGGCAAAGCGTTGTGGCGGGGAGGCTCTCAGGGGTTGTGGAGACTCCTGGGACCTAAACCGAGGTTCTGATTGGTGAAAATCATTTTCATTGATTGTAGGATCCCCTGAATCACTGTGAGTGCCATCTTCATGGTGGTGTGCTGATGATGGAAAGATCACAAGTTAGCTTGAGCATTAGAACATTATTGCAATCAAAGCCAGTAAAAAGACACAGGCTTTGTAAAAGGGACTCACCCGTGGTGATCTTCAGAAGTGATGGGTCCCTGTTTGTGCTATACATGTCTTCAGCCTGTGACCTCTTCCTCATAATGCTAGCATTGCTTTGGACCAGCCAATCAGCAACTTTGCTTTCTGCTGACATCACCTCAGTGGGTGTGGCGACAGCCTCTGTGGAAGGGAGCTTGCGCTGTTGTCGGAAAGAAAACTTGGTCACGTGGTCCTTGATCTTCATTTTACCTGGCGTGCATTCATCAAATTCGATGGTGAAGGAGGCATGGCTTTGGACCGCTGGAGGTGTGGGGGTAGAGGAGACACACTGAGTGGGACCTGGAGTGTCCTTTGTGGGAACCTCGTGAACCTGAGACTCAGGTTTCTTGGCAGGTCGCGGCTGGGATTCCTTTGTTGGGATCTCAAAGTAGCTGGGCTCCTGACGGTAGGAGAAGATGGACTTGACCTGACTGTCAGACAGAGAACCGTTGATCTCATACCTGGACACGTCTTTAGCAGGCTCTGTTAGCAATGAAGAGTGAGAGGACAGCAAACACAAAGATACACAGCAAGTATTAGCGATTGTTCTACATACTGTAATCCATTAACTGATTCAATGACTATAGAAAGAATACCATTTTGCCATTGACAATAGAAACAATCTGAATGTGATATGCTCTTTTGTTTTGAGTTCCTCTTCAAGCTGACAGTTATAGTATAGCAAGTAACTCAAACTCCGATGAGATGATTGGGATGTCACCGTTGCACAATCCCTGAAACTGGGAGGCACAAATAACACAATGATTCCAGCTGTTAGACTGAGAAAACAAATCAGCCAGTTGGTCTTTGGGTGCCAGTTTGATGTGGCTAAATATCACTTTAGGAGCTCACAGTGCAGCGGAGGGTAGCTGAGCAAGAATAATCTGTTTCAGCCTGGGCAACATGAGGCAAACAATCACCCTTCCTCCCCCCTCCAGCAGCTTTGAGGGTCATAATCCATCACGAGGCACACAGGCACTGCCCACTGGCCTGGTATGGCCTGGCAAACAGTCTGCAACTGGTGACCAGAGGCCTGCCTTGGCTTAACACCATCCATCTTTCAGTGACCCACAAAGGGCATCGGATAGCAGTGCCATAGAAAACCACGTCATTACAAATTAGGATCTAATTCACAGATGTTAGACGTTCCAATACAATTACAGTACAAATAGTACAAAAATACATCTTGCTAAAAAATAAACAATTCAGTATAAAGTATAGTAAAAATACCATAATTAAGCCTGTGATTTGTACACATATTAGTAAAAACTATTAGACACATTCTCTGACCAGGGAAGTCCTGTCCTGGCGATTTTCCACCTCTGTTCTGCTTTTTGTTTTCTGGGTCCTCCTCCTCACCCCACCAGGACGGTTGGCCATAGAGAGGAGTAGGCTTGGATATCAGAGAATCTGTGGCAGCTAACAGACAAACACACAGACACAAACACACACCATTAGGCTCATGGATACACTCAGGCAAAGGGAGGAATGGGAGAAATGGGAGGAAAGAAGAAAGAGCCAAACAAAGATCTGAATTTATAATGCCTCTATTTATGAAGGCATTAAATTTATGTTGGTCACATAATAAAACAATGTTCTGTCTGGACTTGGTCTTGCAACAACAATATGTTCCACAACATTGGAGCTCAGAAGGACCTGGTGTTGCAATAATCACAGCCTTTGGGCTTTTTACACTATACTCTGTATATTCTCCCTATACAGGTGCAGGTCAGGGAACAAGGGCTATATCCCTGATGCTGTTGCTGAACTGGTGTTTAGATGCTGGCTTACCAGTCCACAGATGCCAGTCTATATAGCACTAATCAGATAAACTAGATATCTATATCTAGACTATAACTTATCAGCCTGATACATAGGCAAAACAAGCTCTCTCTGGGTATGAATGTGGTGGCTTTACAATTCTAAGCATCAGTAGCACTTCACCACTGTTGCCTTGGACACACACACAATAAGACATAAACACAGTGACGGGAGAAGCAGAGGGGCATGTTACTAATTCCTTTCCTCTTACCGAATCCTCTCCTTTTAGCTAAAGAAAACATGGGTGAGTGTCTGAACTAAAGTTGACTGAGGATAGCATTGAGTTATGTTGAATTTATTGCTTTATTATTGAGCAAAGACAACCACAAGCATGCAAGAGAGTGCCAGTAAGATAAAATTATATGCAAGTTCAAAGACTGTTTGTTATTGCAATACTTTATACATTTTCAGGGACATAAAGAGCATAATTAGTTAGAAAGAAGACCCAGTATATACTAGCAAACAAAAGTACGTTAAATAAATATACCTAAATCAACTTCTATGTTTGTCCTGAATATGTAGCCTTGGGAAAACGTTTAATTTCTAAATAACTACTAGAGTCAGCCCAATTAAACAAATATGCTTCATCAGTCACATTAGTTGGAGGATTTGTCTAGGAAGCTTAGTTTTAGGTCATCTTTGTACACAAACAACCTAGTACGTCACTACATGAGCAATCAGTTAAAAAAAAAGAGATTATGCATCATGTAGTGCTTGATGTGTACTGTATCAGGGAACATGTGAAGTATTCATTGCATGCCCCCTAAGTAAAACACTAAATAGCCCTTGGGTCCTGGCAGAGTAAAGTAGGCCTGACTGAGTCACAAGTGAAGTGTCCTGCCCTGCAGACAGCTGGAGGATTGGTCACACTCCACATCCTGTTCAGCTGCAGGGGAAAATAAGCAAGCGCACACAGAAAATAATATACACAGCTCTCTCGGCACGTGACAGAATTGTACACCCAAAAAAACATCCGATTCAAAGTAAACAAAAAAATAATAACTACATTGCATCAACGCCTCCAATCAAAAAACATTCAGCCAAAGAGAATACAACTTAGATGAGAGGTATGCAGGCTCAGCCTGGTTGTGCAGCTAAGTGCATTCATTTCTCACTGTGAGGAAAACAGAATGTTGTGTCTAAGTGTGTAACACAAGTGCAGCTTTCTTTTCTGTAGCACACTATAAACTACTATCCTTATCTTCTTTTGACTGTAAATTTAGCAAGATAGCAGAGGCTAGTTAGGTTGATGTCACTGGTAGACTGGGTCACAACAACACAGACCCAGGCTGCTGTCACACTGCTGGCAGTAAATACATGGCCCCTCATAAACACAACTTCAGTAAGCATTTTCAACAAAGGAGTTTGCAGTCACAAGTTCACAGGATCACTGTGGTTAGCTTATAGCTGCAGGAGATAAAACCACACTCCCATCTTAGTAAATGACGTCTTACAAGGCTCACTAAATGTTTTCCAAATTCTGCAGTTCAATTACTTATTTGTAAGGCACTTCGAGGGATATGAGTCTAGTGCTGGAAAGGTCCTATTTTAAGCACCAGTTGTAGTTTTCCCTTTAAGCTCATAGGGCGATTATGGAGCAGAAAGCACGAGAATAGCTAAATCAACAACAGCTGGAATAGGTTTTGTCAGTGTGAATGAGCTTTATTCACAACATACTTCTCTTTAACTAACAATTCTCTCATTGTTCAACTGTTGACTGTACTGTACAACATGATTTACTCAGTATAGTTCAGGGCAGAGAGCACACGACAGCTACTGAAAATATAAGCAGCAGCAAATCCACCACCAGGCAGCTACATGAACAGAAGTGCCAACTTGGCACCAAAAGCCGAGACACCTTTCTAATTCTTCTACGACATGTGTAGAGCCATCATCGGTGTGCTTTGGAGCACACCACCGCTTGTCAGCAGCAGTTAGGCATGGCTGACAGAGATAAGACTGCTTTTCCTTAACTCTTCAACCCCATCAAGCTCACTCATGTTCATTCTGCCAAAACCAGGACGGCAAGATCTATTTCTTTACTGACACCATAGGATTGTAGCCTCAGCCTCGTGGATCACATGGCAGACTAATCTCACACCAGGGAATCTCTTAATAAAAGAAGCCACAACCCCCTTATCAAGTGATCTAGAGCCAAAGTCATGTAGCACATGGAGACACAAAGACTTCCTCTTGCTCGTGTGCATGGTATTCAAATCGACTTCAGTTAGAACAGTTCCCCTCAGGCAACAACAGTTCTTTTTACCTGTGAGAGACTGGGCTCTTCGCTCAGCCCTGTCCTGCAGTTTGACATTGGAAACAGACCCTTTGCTCTTCTCTGAGCTTTGGAGATGCTGTTTTTCCTTTGTCTTGGCCTCCAGGGCTTTTATACCAAGCTGCAACTGGCTGGTGTATTTCTCATGCTGCACAAAGAGACAGGAGGGAAGCAGGATGTGAGAAACCTTTCGCCAACAATCGCTACAGATGTAACTGTGCTGCTCAGACATATACAGTATAAGGAAGAATATTCACCTGGGACATCTGCTAAATGTTAGCCCCCATTTCTTATTCTTAACAATGGATACTATTAACAAAATGCATTCATTCATTTATAATATTGAGCATGTTTCAACTGATCTTTATCATTATCAACAAGGATTATTATCAACAAGAATCCATGGCAGGCACTACTAGCCTTAAAAAAGGCCCACAATATTACTTACTTTAAGAGCTTCCTCTGGGACCTTGTGTTGACTTTTCTCCAGGATATATACATGAGCATGTGCAGGAGGAGTTAAAGTACACAGACATATTGACATATGTGTAAAACATTGCGGTAAATGTACAGTGAGTCCTCTTTTACTGAGTTTCCATTTATGCCTAGTTTTCACCTCTGAAGGAGGTCAAAAGTATCTTCTGCTGCTGCTTGCAAGAAGGTGGAAAACAGATAAGCAGTAGAGACCTGTTGCAATTTAAACAAGCTCATATCTTCAGCGACCCCTTGAAATGTGCAACAATCACATGCCACATGTCGCTGTACTCTAAACAGCTTTCCCACACTTGTTATCTTGAGAAGTTTCTACGTTTCACCATTCATGAACTTTCTGCTCTGGGGATCAAAAGGTGCAGCAGATTTTCTGTCCACAGTTGACCATAATCTAAAACCCCTGACTGAAAAACCCCAGGGGATTAACATGCCCATGGAGTGAAAGGCCACAGAGAGAATGTAAAATAATTTGTGACTGAAACAGCTGCCAGCCACTGGTTCATTTAAACTCAAACTGAAGAACAGTATCTGTATTATGTGAATCATACAGATCCATTCAGAGTTAAGCCAAACATGTGACTAAAACTTAAATGAGAAACATACAAAAGGATATCATAGCCAAAGCGAATTACATCAGAGAGCTTGAGGGTGATGTACGTCTGATCTGGAATTCTTAGGTCATTCACAAACGTCTGCAAAATAGAGAAAAAAAAGCATTAATTTCAAATCACGTTGACTGGTCATTAATGAAGTAAATGTGTTGACTCCCAGGTGATAGGCTCTCTAGTTCCTCGTGGCATGCACCCAGATTCTGTAAGGTGCTTTGCAATTTGCCCTTTCCCATTGAAAGTTAATCCACGAGCACATTAAAACTCTGATGAGATTATGTTGTTATGCAATAGCTGTCTCGCTTTTTGTAAAATGCTTAATGGACAGGTGGAGGTAAATACATGCATTACAGTGCTTAGTTTGTTGATCAATTTGGCTATATTCTGCTTAAAGTGGTGAGAAAGAGGTTCTGGGTTTACCATCAGGCCACTAAATGTAAAGAAAGAGAATACTGGAAGTGTGCAGAGAAGAGAATGGGGGAGCATATCTTATTCTATACAGACTAAATGAAGATAATTGGAGGAAAACGGAGCCATGTTGGATTTCAGTTACAGGACCTCGCACCGTTCTGCTCTGATTAGTTTGGCAGCAGTTACGATGGCCAAAAGAAACACTCTCCGAGAATAAAGAATGGATTGTCCTGCTGCTGGGGGGGCATGGGGATACGAGTTTATCACTCAGGACTGAGTCAGGTAGCCTGACACCAAACATGGAATCACTCACCCCATTCAAGCTGCCCAGGTCCTTCACCATGTGCTCATCGGTGTTTGTATCGTAGTTGATCACAGCGTGCTGTTTGTCCACACTGCGAGTCTGCAATGAAAGTAAAGCAAAAGTCATTGAGCTGAAAGGAGTAGATGAAAATGAATTGGCTACTATCTTGGTAACTGATTAATCATGTTTTTAAGCAAAACCACCATGTATTCTGTTTCTCAAATGTAAGAAATACATTTTTTCCTTCCCTTTTCTGTTTTATATCATTGTGAAATGAATATATTTGGCTTAGGACTAAAATAAAAAATAAAAAAAGACATTTGAAGACATCACCTTGACTTTTGTGAAACTGTATGGGTATTTTTTTGGACAGTCCATAGACTAAATGATTAATCAAGAAAATAATTGATAAAGAAAATAAGGATAATTTGCATTCCTACACTAGGATGTTGAATTAGGACGTTTGAAGATTTAGAACATTTGAGCAGCATCAGACAAATCTTGCACTGCTGGCACTACAGTACAAACAAGCCTTAAATAGTCCACTAATAAATGGCCTTCATCTACCAAACTGCCTGCACAGTTCAGGCAGTTAGTAGGTAGTCATGTGGTCTACCTACCATTCACCAGAGGAAAAATGTGCTTACATCTAAATATGCTTTCACCACTGATTCAGACCCACTCGCTCTCCCCTCTGGGCCTCCTCGTCACAAGAATCCCAACGATTGAAAGTGACTGCCAAATTAACTACCTACTAACTGGGATAAACAGTGTTCAGAGGCTGTATGTATGGTCTGTGATGGCCTATTCACTCTGTGAACTTCCAAATAGTTTCTTGTCAATACTGTAATGCACATACAATGTAATCAGCCATAACTTTATGATCACTGACAGCTGAAGTGAAGAATATTGATTATCTGGTTACAATGGCACCTGTCTGTGGGGGGGAGGGGGGGATATATGAGGCAGCAAGTGAACATTTTGTCCTCAAAGTTGATGTGTTGAAGCAGGAAAAATGGGAAGCGTAAGGATGTGAGTGACTTTCACAAGGGCCAAATTGTGATGGCTGGATGACTGGGTCAGAGCATCTCCAACACTGCAGCTCTTGTGGGGTGTTCCCAGTCTGCAGCAGTCAGTACCTACCTAAAGTGGTCCAAGGAAGGAAAACCAGTGAACCAGAGACAGGGTCATGGGTGGCCAAGGCTCATTAATGCAATTGGGTTGGGGAGCAAAGGATGGCCGGCGTGATCCGATCCAACAGAAGAGCTACTGTAGCTCAAATTGCTGAAAAGGTTAATGCTGGTTCTGATAGAAAGGTGTCAGAACACACAGAGCATCACAGTTTGTTACATATGGGGACCGGTCTGGGTGCCCATGCTGTCGTAACGTTATGGCTGATCAGTGTATAAGCACTCAGCACTCAGTTTACCTCACCAAGACATCCACATTCCTAATTCGATGACCCTTAGCTTCACTTTGCCCCCCACCCCACCCCTTATCACAGAGACAACGTTCGTTCCGGCACTAGGAAATAGTCACTATTATTGTAGGACGCATATGGTTCAATCACTGGTCATGGAGATACGGACATTGATCAGACACCAGTTGTCATGGAAAGTCCAAACATTCAAGTGGTGGCCCTCAGCTATGCTACTCGATTACTTCACTTCCATTCAATCTCTGCTTTTCATGCCAAACAGGATTCTCATGTTACAGTCATCCAACTATGGCTTGCAGGGGAAAAAATGCATTGAGCTATAAACAGAAAAACAAAAGATTAAAGGGTAAAAGTCAATCTGAATCAGAAACGGACTGCATGCCAAGTCAGGAAGCGGTCCTGCGCACTTAAGCCGAGCATTAGAAAAGTCTGCATCGTTTCAGGCTGAGAGAAGCTGAGGTTTTTCCTCGACCCGGCGACGCCTAAATGTGGACGTGAACAACTTTTCAATTTAGCCGGCCTCTGTGGTTGGCACGGCTTTTTTGAGCATAACACACTGACTAAGGAAAGTATAAACAACTGCTTCTGAGGCAACATTCCTGTTTCACTGGTCTAAATACAGAGCGAGGAAAAATAAAATGGGAGGAAGAGTATTATACAAAGACCACAAATTGTGTTTATGGCAGAGACTGCGTGGAAAAGCAACATGGTGGAATGCTTTAGCCGTGTTTTAAGTCATTGTTTGAAAGGTTGTCACGGGCAAACGCACACAGGGAGCCTCCCACTGGTGTTTCACATGTTTGTGTGACTAGCTGCCCCAGCAGACATCAGTGACGAGTAATAAAGCTTTTTTTGACAGAAAATCGTAACGAAAAGTTAGGATTCACAGGACACGAATGCGAGCGCACGCGTTCTCTGCCAGTCGCGCTCTTAAAACATACAAAAGTCACACACCTGCAGCATTAGCTCGCAATCATCCCGGCCAACAAAGATCATCTCCCGTGGCAACCGGTGGCGTGTGCCAGAGCTGCTGACCAGGAACCAGGATGTCACACTCATCTTGGGGCCGCGAGTCAGGATCTTCTTCGCATCCTGGGACAGAACAATGAAAACCGTCAAAGGCAAAAATGGTAAGGACATTTTGGTCAAAGAAACCTGAGCGTGGAATGGCTGAACAATTCCAACTCCTGTGTCCATGAACAACGCGAGGCGTAAATAAAAGCTGCTGTTGTGATAACATGCTTCAGTGTAGGGATTACTGAGGGGAATCGTCTCACCTAAGACCTGTTTTTCCAACCAGCTGCGGCCTGACTGTGTTACTGTTAACACAATGCAATTGAAAAACCACACTGAACACATTTTGTGTATTGGTGAGTCAGCCAGGTGTATTGGTGAGCCAGGGCAGGTTTCCGTGTGTCAATAGAGGATATTCAGCATGTTCACACAGCTCACAAATGTCCTTATTAAAATAAAGACACCTCCTTTTTTAAAAACTATGTCTGCTTAATTAAACATGCTGGGAAACCTGTTGGTGCCCTGCTGTGAGTAACGTTTAGCTAGCAACTTAGACCTCCAGTGCTCAGGTTTATACTTCCTGTAACCTTGTCCAGCTAAACATTATTGCCATAAATATATTAGCCAGAAATAGTCTTTATCGTTTAAATTAAAACCTATTAATTCTTTGATAATACATGGCGGACTGTTTGAGTCTGTCGGTGACAGTGAGGTTGTTTAGCTAACGTTAGTGAGCCTCCGGCTAACATTAGACCGAAACAAGCTTGTTTTTTTCCCACCGCTTTGCCCCCAACAAGGACGCAACGTTACCTTTAATGCCTTCTCCGTTTTACCCCTAAACGAAGCCAGTGTTTAACGGCCTACTGCGGGTAAAATTCGACAACCGGCATGTAGAACGAGGGCACCAGGTAACACCGGACAGGTAAATTTCGTTCCCACCCTCTCCTTCCTGTGGGAATGACAACCGGCCGAAACTCTCCTCCGGCGCCTCTCCTGCCGACACGGTGACGTCACCTGATAATTCCCTTCTAAGGGCTTTACGAGTTTGAGCTGAGAGGTGCAGAGGGGTGGGAGCTCTCACTCTGTTTGTTTTCCGCCTGCAGACAAACTCAGGGTAGAACAAAGAGATGGGCAGGCCCTCAAGCAGTATCAATATTTAGCATAATTAAAAATGTATATCATTTATTGTATTTCATAAAGCATATTAAAAACAGAAAAAGTTATATCTTTGCGTGTTTTTGTTTTGGTCATTTATGGTTTATGTGTGCACTCGCTAATGGAATAAGAATATGTATCCTTGACCTTTACTTAAGTAAAAGTAGCAATTGTCTAATAACATTAAATAATAAAATAAATAATATCAAATTGCAGCACACAAATGTCAAAATACGTTTGAGGCCATTTATAAACAGTGTCTCTATTACATAATTTGTCCACCAGAAAGCACTTACAAGTTTATTTTTCTACTGCAAAGTAACTAGTAGCATTAACTGTCAGGGCAGCTGTTGCTCAGCAGGTAGTAGCACTAATCACAGGGTTCTTGTGCACTGAACCCCAAACTGTCATCAGAAAGGTACCTTGCATGGCTGCTCAATGGCGCTGCCATCAGTGTGTGTGTGAATGGGTAGAAAGTATGAAGTGACACACATTTTTATAGACTTGCCTTTGTGCGATGTCGTCTTTATATCTGTATATCATTATTATTTTGTTTTTATATGATTTATTGTTTTTATTTATTTTTATTTTAACTATTACTCTTTTATCTTTATCTTGATATATATATATTTAATAGAATAGAATAAAGACATTCTAATCTATTGCTTTTGTTTTGCTTTATTTTATTTATCATTTAATGCTTTCTTGGGGGGGGGGGGGTTCTGAAACTCCTGTCTTTGCTTTTCCTGCCAAAAAACTTTGTAAACTCTTGTTTTTAAAGG
>JAVQJF010080007.1:0-13008 GCA_036023855.1 Gadopsis marmoratus | reverse complement strand
CCACCAAGAGCCTGGTTCTGCCTGAGGTTTCTGCCTGTTAAAAGGCAGTTTTTCCTTGCCACTGTCGCATAGTGCTTGTTCATGGTGGAATTGTTGGGTCTGTAGATATAGAGTTTGCTTGGACTTGCTCTATATTAACAAGTGCTATGAGATAACTTTGTTATGATATAGCGCTATATAAATAAAATTTGATTTGATATCTATGGAGGGACGCACAGACCTCTACAGGCTAGACAACGGCACCCTAACTGCCATTAGGTATCGGGATGAAATCCTTGGACTCACTGTCACTGGTGCAGTGGGTCCTGGCTTCCTCCTGGTGCACGACATGTGGCGAGAGTATGCAGGCAGTTCCTGGAGGATGAAGGAATTGATACCATTGACTGGCCCCCCACGCTCGCCTGATCTAAATCCAATAGAACACCTCTGGGACATTATGTTTCTGTCCATCCGACGCCACCAGGTTGCACCTCAGACTGTCCAGGAGCGCAGTGACGCCCTGGTCCAGTTCTGGGTGGAGATACCCAAGGACACCATCCGTCGTCTCATTAGGAGCCCCGACATTGTCAGGCAGCATACAAGCACGTGGGGGCCATACAAATTACTGAGCACCATTTTGAGTTGCTGCAATGAAAACAAAAAGGGGGGGTCAGAGTGAGAGCAGGATGAAAGAGAACACACAGTAGCACAGCACAATTCCACATGCAGATGTAAAGCAATGGCAGTTACAATGTTACTGATGTTAAAATGAACAACCAATAGTATTAGCAGCACAACAACAGCTACACTAATAATAACAGTAGCAGCAGCAGTCGGTCCGCATCCACTCGACCAGACCCGTGTGCATCCAGACTGTGCAGAACCAGATCCCGCTGATCCAGACTCCACAAAGAAAGAAAGAAAGAAAGAAAGAAAGAAAAAGAGAGAGATACAGACAGAGAGAGAGAGAGACAGACAGACAGACAGACAGAGGGAGAGACTAGCCTGCCACATAATTTTTTCACTTTGATTTTCAGGGTGTCTTTGAATTCAGCCCTCTGTGGGTTGATAATTTTCATTTCCATCAAACGATGTGGCATCCTTTCGTTCCTAACACATTACCCAGTCCATGTCAGTAGAGATATCCACCGTGATATTTTTTTCGAATTGAGATCTGATGTGTTTTCAAAGTGTTCCTTTAATTTTATTGAGCAGTGTATATAGACCCAAATAAATTAATTGGCGTGTCTCCCAACAACATCAAGCGGCAGGCAACGGGATGAAAACTAGAACTGCATTAAAGTCCTTAGTCTTAGTAAACTAAGTTTTGCGGGGCACCAAGAACCACAACGTGCATTTTCGTTTGGAAGCATGGCTTCGCTCGTATGATGGGCAGACACTTGGGATGGGTTCCAATAAAATCTTGACAATTTATTCATTTTCTCCTTTTTTTACACCATGCCTTTAGGTCACCTAATTTGAACAAATTTAATCAAATCTGCCTACAACACAAAATAATATTCTACTTAACCATGACCATAAGTGAGCATAAACTCACAATGGACCTCAACATCACTCTGTTAAGTTATCCTTCTCACATGATGAACAGGCATAAAAGTCATGTCAACTCAATCCAATTTATGATGGAGGAACATAGTGTTCACTCAGTTTGTGTTCACAAGAAATGATCTGCCTGAGGTCATGTTGATTTAAAGGTGCTTGCGCACACACACACACACATCTCTTCCCATTAGTTCCAAACACCAGATTTGACTGCATAATGACCTGATTGAGATTACAGGCTGCAACATAGCACCAGGCAGCGTTCATCAAAAAGGGGAACGCTTTCATGCAAAGAATAGCATGAACCCACTCTCGAACACATTTGCATTTGTACATTTGTTGTATGTTACGACGTCTGCATGTAGATCTCCTGCCCTTATTGAATTGCATGTGTGGTTAGGGGTTAGTACCATTGCCTCTGCCATTTCTGGGTGTTTTCTAAAGGGTCTCTTTTCACGGAGTAAAAGCGATTGTTCAAGATTTCAAGCTTTTGCAGGAAGTGTAACCTTTTGAATGGGAGAAAAATCACACTTGGGGCAGGACATTCAAGCAAAGGATTCAAAAGAAAGAAGCAGAACATTCATTTTTCAGATTAAGTTCAGTACGATGAAAAGGACAAAACAGTCTTTCACCATCTTTCTCCTTGCCTTTCGAATAATATAGTGGGCTCCTTTCTAAGCCATGCCTTACTTGTTTTTTTCTGTCTATTCCTCCCTGTTTTCCTTCTTGTCTTCATCTCTCCTTCCCCTCACAGGTAACTTGTAACTTGAGTAGATCAGCAAATAAATTTTCTGAGAATACATTAACACCTCATATCCTCTGGCACAGTCAGATGTGTGTGTGTGTGTGTGAGGGAGAGAGAGAGAGAGAGATGCAGCGAGATGAGAAAATAGGGATAGCAAGGTGATAACAAGTGTGAATGTTGCACTACAGGGGTGATTATAATTAGAACTCAGTTTGGTTCAAGCTGTATAATTGTAACACACACATATAACAACGCACACACACACACACACACACTTCTATGGCGTGGCATTGAAGTTTGCCCCATTTTCCTTGACTCAGCTAATTTTTCCCTCCTCACCTGTATTTCCCCACAGGAAGTGTTTAACCTGACCTAGTATTTTCTGCAGCTACTCGGGAAAAAACGTTTGTTCAGGAAAACAAACGGATACAGCAAGAAAAGAAACTCTGGTGAAAGTCTGAGCTGTAGTCTGTGGTTCTATTGACTCAATCATGTGATTGTGTTTGCACTGAAATGTCATGTTTGCACGCCATCACCCTTGAAAGAAATGCCCGCTCTGGATACGTGAGTGCGCCAGAATTAATGCTTAGAATAAACAACTGAGGGATGCAGTACATTTTCTAAAGTTAAATCTTATTTCGTGGTTTTTAATTCAACATATTATTGATGCGTCGTGCTTTAGATAGATGTCCTGTACTAAGAGTCTGTGACACTCATGGCCAGTCAATTTCACTTCTTTCATCTTGTGCACACCTGCCAACATTTAGGATTCAAAGTACAGGATACAGAAAGTCGACCCCTGAGATAGACCAAGAAAGTAAATACAATACAGTTTGATTCAATTACATTGTTGAAGATATAAAGTCTTTTGTTCTAAATATGAAGAGGAAAAACAAAAGGTCAAAGCTATATGATCAATTAAGCAAGTTCAGACATTTTGCGACGGTGGATTTAAGGTACATTGGAGAACCATTATGCGCCTCTAATATGACGGATGCTCCGCTTTCAGTTAGAAATGCTGCAGTGCTGAACAAAGTGGCCGTGTGGTGTAGGAAGATTTCCCTCAACAGCTCTTGGGGTTAAAGTGTGTAAAACCTGCCTGGCTCAGCCTGAAGGAGCTGCTAACGTAGAGCTAGATCTTAGAGAGGAGCAACTGGAGGTGGGGGATTGGGGTGGGTGGGGTTGAGTAAGCCCGAGAAAAGAGAGGAGGTTAAAGAATTGGGGGAGACAGGGGTGACAGATGGAGGGAGGGAAAGAGAGGGACAGTGAGAGAGAAACAGAGAGATTGAACTATAGAGAAAGAGTGAGCCAAAGAGATGTAGTGAAGCAGACGGATGTGTGATGGATGGAGGGATGGCAGGTGTGATGAAAGAGGGAACTAGGGATGAAGAGGGGCAGATGGATCATCTTGACGTTACACTGCAGTGTGTACGTGCGCGCGTGCACATCCACTTTTTCCTCCTACTTACCAGCTACCTGTGTTTGTTGAGCTCTGATGATTGTATTATCAAAGCTTATTATGGAGATTCTAAGTATCAGCATTCACAATATTCATTAACATATGCTGGCACACGCGCCATCACAAACTCGCATGCACGTAGATATGCAGATGCACACCTTGTGTCATGGAAGTATGCCTATAAATTGCCATTTTGGCCAAAATAGAAAAGCAGTCGTGTATATCTTTGAACACAAGAACAGGCTGGTAACGCGTTTGTTCAGCTGTGCCTCTTCTGTTACACCCACTGTACCGCCTCTTCTCTTTCCCCCAGTTCATTCATTTGCTCCATTTCATATCATCCAACCAAATGCTATGAGTATAGCAGATTGAAGAATGGAGTACTTGTTGGAGCGCTTAATCAAATATATCGAGGCCAATACAGCCACAACACAATATCAACAGTTAAGTAGAAATAAAAGCTACAGAGCAACATCAGTATCGAAGATGTACTGCAGCGACAAAGTCATGCGCTTTCATAAAGTTGGGGAACTCGGTGGAGTGACCCTTAAGTATGGGTTTTATTCGACTTTATATGACACATGATTTAGACAAGACAGGTTAATACATTCCGATTATTCAGATTCATTTACACAGCGATAGCCTGGAGATGGACAGAGATGCAGGCCTGTTACTGTATGGTAGCTTGTCAGACTGGCACAGAAAATGTAGGGGGTTAACAGTTTGGTTCTACGGGGCAGCGTTCACTAAATTAGATGATAAACCTCCCTTATTTTTGTCGGAGATGGTTTAAATAATAGATTCAGTCTTTTGACAGCATGTTGGAGAGAGAGAGAGAGAGAGAGCGGTGGCCTTTACATCACCCACCGTGAAAATTAGTATATGAGTTAAGTGCTAAAGCACTGGAGCAGTAAACTATTTAGCAGCATGAATACAAATATAACCAGGTTTAAGACTGTACATAAGACTGGGGCAGCTGTGGCTTAGGAGGTAAAGCCGCGGACCTTCTACCTGGTAATTGGAAGTTCAATTCCAGCTCCACATGTCAAAGTGTCCCTGGGCAAGACACTGAACCCTAAGTTGCCCCTTGGTGCCATATGAGTGCCCTGTCCCTGATCAAGATAGGGCATATAGCACTTTGACTTGGTCGGTCGCAGCATTGTAGGCTGACCACTGCTCCACGCTGTCCTCAGGAGGAAGGATAGCAGGATTGGACGAGAGTTTCATTGTGGGACGCAATTGCATGTGTGTGAATGTATCCTCATGTTTGACAATAAAAGACCGTAGGGTCCTATTATATTCACCCAAAAAAAAAACAACAACTAAAATCTAAGCTGCTTTTTAGCATTTGGCTACAATACTTAATTAAGAGTAGGACAAGTGAAGAAGAGTCAGTGATGTGGTTTTCTAACATTAGCTGCTGTAAGCTACTGGCCATGTTAGGCTCTAACAGGAAATCCCCAAAGTCTATTAAATTAAGCCATGATGTTAAAAGGCAGTTTATCCTTGCAACTGTTGCCTAGCACTGGCTCATGGTGGAATTGTTGGGTCTATACATATAGAGTTGGTCTAGACTTGCTCTATATTAACAAGTGCTATGAGATAACTCTGTTATGATACAGTGCTATATAAATAAATTTGAATGGAATTGAATTGAATATGCAGATAGTTATGGTTCGATTTCCACAGCCAAACCAACCGATACAATGAAGGTACATTTGTCCACAGTTTAAGATATATGTTTGGATGTACTTTGTTCAGCCTTAAAGCTTTGTGGAACCCGTGGCTGAGAACACTCAACTTGATTTCACTCCTCTATCACTTTGCTTTCCACGCGCATATGTTCAGTAGGATGACTGCACACCACCTCTACCTCAACCTTGACAAAAGTGAGATATTGCTCTTCCCTGACAAATGTTGTCCTCTGTGAGACCTCTCTATCAGGACTGACAGCGCCATAGGGACACCTGCCCAGACTAGCAAGAATCTCACTTGTGATTCTAGGCAGCCAATTGTCATGCAGTGCTTGCCACAGCCGCTTCCCCTTGCCAGACCCGTATCCAGGTCTGCCTATATCCTGTTTCGTATACAGAATATCCCCCTTGGCTGGTCTAATGAATTACTCTGTTCATCGCTGATAACCTGTGCTGCAGTTTTAAACCATCTGCATTCTCCCATGTCACCTTCACCCCTCTTTTACCTCCCAGAGGCAGCTCATGCCAAATTCACAGACCTCCGTTCTGCTGTACAAGTTGCTAAGTGAGGTGCATCCCTGCATACCTCCAAGACACATGCTTAGCTCTACCCTCCCAGCAGCCACTCTCAGCTCGACTCCTCTCCCTGCAGGCACCTTATGGCGAAATGATATCCCCACCTCACACAGAACTCAACTACCTGTGTGAAAAAGTCATTTCTTCCAGGAACACTTCATAGCCCTCTCTGAGCTACCCTGCAAGTCTCTTGACCCTGATCATTCTCCTGCCATGTGGTTAAAGAACCCTTTACCACTTGGATCTTGTTTTGCTGCTGTTACATGACAATCTTCCTTTCCATCACAGAGCTCCACTAGAGAATTGAGGGGGAGAAATACATTAGACATCTGTGGTGTGAATCCATTTGGTAATGCTATCATCAACGCTGTCTGTGTTTTGAGTTAGCTCAGTCTCCAGCATATTTTAATGTAGAGAGAGAAAAAAGATATATAGAGGGGGGGCAGGGGGTAGAGTGAGAGCATATGGCTAAATACCACTAGGAATAAGTAAGAAGATGTGTTTTTGTGATTTGGGTGAACTGACCCTTTAAATATATCTACAAAGGTGGAAAAAAGGAAATGTCATTATATTGTACATCACATTTTTCTTAGGATAAGAGACAGCGAAATTGAACCAGATAGATAGATAGATAGATAGATAGATAGATAGATAGATAGATAGATAGATAGATAGATAGATAGATTTATAGAAGCACCCAAATGTGACAAAGAAATGGTAACATTGTGGTAGTTTAAGAGCAATAAGGGATGAAGGAATGACAGAGTGAGAATGGAGAGATCAACATGGGAGGGAGAGAGAATAAGAGCGAAAGAGAGATGAGGGATTGCTGGCTTGTGAAGTCAAGTGATGATGAAAGAGAGTCAGACAAATTGGCAGAGAGGGGGAGCGAAGACAAGAAAACCGCTCCCTATTTGGCAAATAGGGGGCAGTATCACGCTGTAGCAGGTTCACAGAGAGAAAGAGAGAAAGAGAGAGAGGGAAGAGACAGGGTGAGAACAGCGAATAATGAGAGGTAGGGACGGGTGGAAGGTAGACAGAGGGGTGGATGGTGGTAAAGAGAGAGAGGGAGACAGAAAGGGTGGGGTGAACGGAGGTAGAGATGCATGATAGAAGAAGAAGAGGTGGGGAGGGGCAGAGACGGAGTTGCAGGCGGAGAGGAGTACATTACAGTGCCAGCATGGGAACACAAACCGCTGCTTATCTATTCCCCTTCCAATATTAACTAGTGGTGTCCGGATGGGTGTTTGCATGTGCTTGCGCATGTGTGTATTATCACTGAATTGTGTTGTATGATTTTACGTCTGTCTATACGCATTTGCATCTGTGCGTCTGCATGGGTTTTTGGGAATCTCTGCGCGTGTGTGTATGCCTGAGCCCGTGTTTGCCACACTTGCGTGCACATATTGGCAGGGGTTTAAGGAAATGTTTTACTGCGTCTGTCCTTGATATGCCCTGCTGAATACAGAGAGCTTTTAAAAGGGTATTACACCAGAGAACCAAGGCCCTCTCGGAGGCTTTCACAACATTTAAAGTGAGTGGCCGCACTAACAATCCGAAGCTTTTTCAAAGACTCATGCAAGAAAGTCATTGGTTTACAAGGGGAAATGGGACTAACACCTGATTCCTGGCAACAAAAAAGACCCTGATTTTACAAAGCAGCCTTCATTCTTTACCTCTTTGTACACCTTAACGTCAGAAAGACCAGGATCGTCTGATAGCCTCCTTTGAGATTTGCCATCACCTTGTACTTAGAGTTGGACTTGTACTGAGATTGAAAAAATTATTATTTTCATTTAGAAGGGCAGTACAAACCAGTTGCATAATTTCTTCTATGGCTCTAGCTGGAGATGTATTCAAAGAGTATACTCCACCAGTTTAGCACTTCACTTCTATAACTTCTATTTTAGTTGTAAAGCACTTTGAACTGTTTTTCTTGTATGAAAGGTGCTATATAAATAAAGTTTATTATTTATTATTATTATTATTATAACATTGAACCTGATAAACAGTAAAAAAAAAAAAAAAGATCACAATCAATGCAGCAGAACCAAAGATATCATGTCTTCTTTATTTCATGTATTCTTCTTCCATGTCAAAATCTGGTGCCTACATTACCCACAATGCAACTCAAATGCGACAGTTTGATTGCAGAATCAAGTGTGTCGCTAATGTAGCTTTGAGCTGTTAGCCTCTAGCAGAGATGAGGAGCGGGCTACTCCACACCCCAAGATGTTTTTCATTTTCAGTGTATCAGACTTCATACAGCTGGAGACAGAGAAGGCTTTAAACAACTTACACCTATGCAGCAGTACTCCCTAACACCTGATGTGTAGTTCCCCTTTAAGTCTTGATGACCTTGATGATGTCATCAAGGTTATCTTGGCTTTACCTTGGAGGCGTCACATTTTTATGCAATTTTAGCATTTAATGTTTGTCCTTCAAACTGTGGGTTTGGAGTTTAAAAGACTTCATGTAGGGTCTATCGAAAAACTATTGAATTGCATAATGGCAAGTGTAGTATCCAGGTTTTTTGTGGCTTTGCCCATACTAAAGACTCAAAGTTAGGATCAACCTGCATCAATTTTGCCCATCATTATTGATTCTTCTCTCACGAGTCACGTGATCTATTGTACATATCGTGTACAATAAATATTATTATACTATTCAACAAATGTGTAATATCATGTCATGTATGGCAGCGTGTGGCAGGATTAGAACATATTTTAAAGCCACGAGACACTAAAACCCTCCTGTGAATATGAATTCTCAAACTGTAAACTATAGTAACAGACATGTCAGCTGTCACCTGGACATCCCTGCAGATGATCACTAGCTCCCTGATAACATGCAGCATGCAATAACTACCATAGACTGTACTCTACTGTATATACTTACTGTCAGTTACGTGAAGTTAATTGCATACTCCATATCATGAGCCTTGGCACTCATTATTCAATTTGTTCCATTACAGTGGCCGCCTGTGAATAAGTCACAGATGATTCCAGTTTTCAACTCTGTATTTAAGTCATTATACAGATTGATTACGTTTATCTTCATTTTTTTTTTTTTACGTGGCTAATAAGGAGTATCAATGTTGAGTGCGCTGCTGAAATGAATGCAGTTGATTGGCACTATTCTGTTGTAGCATCATTTACAGTATCAGTGGTTGGCTAGAGACAAACTACTTTAATACATGTCCACGGATGAGCCAACCACTGCATTCTATGGACGGCCAGAGCTTAATAAATGATAGTTGATGGGTTTTTTGAGGCTATGTAAGAGAAGCACTATAAGAAATTATCATTACAAATTTCAAACTACACATAAGAATATGCATCAAATCATGTTGTTCAGTTTTATAACAATAGCCACAAAGGAAGGACTAGAGTAGTAGCATCACAGCCTAGTAACCATATTATATCCATATTGGACGATTCCTCTACTCACGATGAGTCAGAGTGCAAAATGGTAGGCTGTGTGTGTGTGTGTGTGTGTGTGTAATAACAGCCACCTGATCTTTGCCATGACCATCTGCAAACACACCTGCTCGTCGCTCTTATTTTCATTTCTTCTCATCACTTCCTCCTTCTGTTGTCATCAGGCTAAACTGAAACAACGTTTCTAATATTCATTCTCTCACCCCTCCTCTCCTCTCTCTCTTTCTCTCTTTTCTCTCTCCCAGACACTTACACACACACCCACACTCTCAAAGACACATACGCACACACACACACACCCTCAGTACATATCAGATGGTTAGGCTGATCTAATAGCGAGCAGCGACACAGATGTCAGAGCAACGGATCCTACTCAACACGACCGTAGGCACTGTGCATTTGTGTATGTGTGTGTGTGCGTGTGTGTGTGTGTGTGTGTGTGTGTGTGTGTGTGCGTGTGTGCGTGCGTGTAGAAGGATAGGATGAGACAGTGTCAAGGGCTATAGGCAAGTGTGAATTTGTGTCATTTTGCATGTACTATTGGTATTAGCACTGTTGTCAGTGATAAACAGACAATGGCCATGTTTTTACCACAGTTTTCCTCTTTGAGCATAAACGTCACCTACAGTACTTCAGTTCTGTAGTTTACAGTCAACACATCTTGAGTCACCTTGAAGGTAAATGCTTTATTGCTACCTGGAATTGAATTATAGATAATGTTAACAGTAAACAGCCACCAGGTGGCATCTGTTTTTGCCATTCCATTGACTTTATGTTGAAGCTTTCACATTTCTGCTTTTTTTCTATCTGCTAGCCCTCTTTGAGTGGCCAGTTTCTCGTGCACTGCTGGGATAAGCAGTGTTAAAGTAGTGTGATGGAAAATTAACTTTTTGTAATGTTTTACTGTCGTTACTTTTATTATGCTTTTTTGCTCTATGATCTGTAAAATTAACCTTAAGCTTGCCCGCAGAGCTGCATCCTAACTTAATTACTTTTTTTACTTTAATACTTATGACTTTGACTTTTTTACTTTATGACTTAAGTACTTTAGTGTTTTATTACTCCGTTCCCAAGGCCTGCATTTGGAAGATGCAACGTGGGAAGTACCTATTTACTATAAAGACAGGTAACTGAAAAGCTTGAGTTGCCAAGTGGTGGTCCGTTCTGCAGAATGTAAATAAACTCTTTGACAATATCAAGCACTATGTGTTCTAAATTCCATAACAGTAGCCAGCCACTTCTTTTTACCCTATTTCTGCTGGCTTCCCCCACACGATCATTCCTAACTGGGTCTGAAGGAACATCTGGCCAAGCTCTGTGTGCCACCTGGGCACCCATTACCTTGTCACTTGTATGGATGCCCTGGAAGGCATCATATGGAGTAAAGTCAATCAGGGCCCAGTCTAGCTGCGAAGCATTTACCGGTACTTGTTTGTCTGAATCTGTCTGTCTTTGACAGGAGATAAATAGATTTTTTAAATTACTGACATACACTAACCCTGGCAGAACAGGAAACTGAGCCTGGACAATCGCTTCTTAATAATCAGCACTTCTAGGTTCATTCCTTAATATTTTGATAGCTAAGGGCTAGTTTCTGTTAATTTGCTGCTGTTTTGAAGTTTATGTTTGAAATAGCTCCCAAAGTATCCCTCAGCACTTTCAGCAAACGTTTCCAGCTAGATTGTAAATGGCACAGCTGGTTAGACAGGAACGAGCAGTGAAACAGCAGTTTCCATTTGCTAGCTCAGGCGCACCCAGATCTTTTTTTGCTGTCACAGGGAACAGTCTGTCTGGACTATAAAGAAGTGGTGGCCAGTTCCACTGCCTGAACTGCTATTCTGAATGTTACAGGTATTAGTTTCAACAGTTTTCTCTCCTTTTCAGCCCACTTTCCTCAAAACCCAATGCCTTAATTCCAACTCGGGCTAGCAGCTACAGTATAGTAGCTTTATCTTGCCTTTTAGCTTGACCAGCACACATTTGTTAATACAGCTTTCATAAGCACAAATGACTGTAAGATTTTCCCACGCAGCCAGACACTGGAACCATGCAGTCCTTCAGAGTTAATAAACACATGAAAATAACAAAGTCTTTACGAAATAAAGGGGCAAATAAAGCACAGTTGCATGGCCTTATTAAGTTTAACCTTGTCAATACACAGACACATACTGTCACACAGGCTTGCTGAGTGGGCGGCTGGTTCATTTCTTTCGCCAATTATTCAGGGAATATTGTCACAGTTCTCATGCACTGCCTTTGTGTTTTCTGTGACTCAGAGCTTAACAAGTACACATTTAAAACGTGTCCTGTGTTAATAGTTAACAGACCTGAAAAACTATTTTATTTTTGAGTCCATTTGAATGTGAGCTTGGGTACAGACACATCAACTTTGAACCATCAGACAAACAGCCTGTAGGCTTGTCTATAAAACAAAGTTGGTAGTTTGCTACTTTATAGAGAACAGTGGCTGTGGTTTTACCATTTTATCATTCATAGTTTTACCAAAATTCCTTTTAAAATTCTATAAAAGGTCCACAGAAAGAAGTACATTTAGCCAAATTTGACAATACTTTGTGCGGAAATAATCCAGACCTCACTTTTTTAAAAATGTTCAGTATGCAAGATTACACTACATAGCTAGCAGCTATTCAAGATAAAGAAACAGCAACTTTAAGTCGACATATTTGTGACGCTCCTCTCCTGTGAACCCTGAGCCACCCCTTAGTTATGCTGCTATAGGCCTAGACTGCTGGGAGACTTCCCATGATGCACTGAGCTCCTCTCTCCTCCTCTCCCTCTCCAACTGTACACACTCTTTAATGTCCATTCATACCCATTAATACTTACTAACTCAACTGCATCTCTCTCTCTCTCTCTCTCTACCCAACCGGTCGAGACATATGACTGCCCACCCAGAGACTGGTTCTGCTCGTGGTTTCTGCCTGTTAATTCATTAGGACAAATAATTCTAAAAATAGCCCTCCCTCCCAACGAGAAATCAGCTAACATGAACACACTGTCAAGCTGAGTGAAATTAAATGGCAATTCAGTATGATCATCAGGCTGTGAAAACATGACAAACTCAGTAGACAAATGAACAGCCTGAGGAGTAATTTATGCGGCAGCAGTAGTTTAGTAAGTGTTGAAGGCTGCTTTGATGCTTTTTAACTCTATTGAACTTGTGTAATGTGTGACATTTGCATACAAGGTGGCAATGCGCAGTCACAAATTCACTTTTTTCACAGTGTCAGTTATTTAAAATCAAATATGTGTAGAAAATGTATGTAATCACATTATAATGAACTTAAATAACACCCAGGTGTCAGCAGTCTCACACTTGGCGGAGGTACAATGGTGGTTGTACTACTGTGGCAACGGCATTGATCTGCCATTCTGTTCTGCCTGGTTCTGCCTGAGGTTTCTGCCTGTAAACAGGCAGTTTTTCCTTGCCACTGTCGCCTAGTGCTTGCTCATGGTGGAATTGTTGGGTCTGTACATATAGAGTTGGCTTGGACTTGCTCTATATTAACAAGTGCTATGAGATAACTTTGT
>JAVQJF010079959.1:0-11360 GCA_036023855.1 Gadopsis marmoratus | reverse complement strand
AGTGCATGTAGCGCTTGCTTATGGTGGAATTGTTGGGTCTATACATATAGAGTTGGTCTAGACTTGCTCTATATTAACAAGTGCTATGAGATAACTCTGTTATGATATAGCGCTATATAAATAAAATTTAATTTAATTGAATGTACAAAAAGTACTGTGCTTACAGTACGTAAAATTTTATGATACTTCCACTTTGAGTATTTTGAGAAATACTGCTTGAGTTTTTCAGTTTTATTCTAATTTAGACTTCCACTCCACTACAGTTTAGAGGCAAATTCTACTTTTTAGTTCACCACATTAATTTGAGATATAGTTACAAGTTGCTTTGTAGATTAGGGTCTTGCATCCAGAACATATGCCACGTTCATACAATATGATACATTATTGAAGATTACTACCCAAGAGTATATAAAATATTAAACACAATGAATTGTAGCCTCGCGCCCACTTGCTACAACATGAAGATGCTGCTTACAAAGTAATCCATCAGTAATAATAATTACAATAGAATAACAGTGTTAACAGTGAGAGGCACCATGCTGATGCATAATGACTATTTTTACTTTTGATGTTACATTTTGCTGTCATTTTTGAATGCAGGACTTTTATTTTTATTTTTACATTGTTTATGGCCATCTGAGTACTTCTTCCATCACTGCCCTTCCCTACCATAAATGGCCAAACCGCTCCATCCACCAGAACTTCAGCCACCCTCAACTGCAGCCTGATTATCGGGGGGTTCTATTCAGTCTATCTCATGACACGATAGTTTGCGCACTATGACCAAAATCTAACCAAACAAAAGTTGCCTAAATCTAAGCAACTCATTTAAGTCAGTTGATGTCCAACCCATGCTGCCTGTGAGGAGGATCATAATCTCTCATAACCTTCAAAGTTCATTATCATGTCACAAAGTCTCATCAGATTACGGTGACCACACCGAGCCCCCAAGGAAAGGATCCAGACCTCTGTTACTACTTCACTGTGCACTTTCCGTCTATTGGGACACAGGTAGCATGCTCTATGAGATGCTAATAACGCAGTGCTTAGCCTGTCTTTAATGGAATTTAGGCCAAACGTGACAGGAATACTTCCCTCTTCAACATCAAGCAGTCAGTTGCATGGATTGTCCCCCGTTCATCGACTGCTGTGGCAGGGATGCGAGGAGACACTCAGCCTTTGCTCTCTGCGTGGGCTTCATCTTCTGGATATCTGTCTCTTTGGGGGCAGCCATTTTAATATTCAAACCAAGCAAAGAGAACAAGTGCAGAGGGACAGCGGCCATTTGAATAATTGAAGAGTAGTGCTAGAGGATCCTCTCTCTACTTCTCCCTCCCTCTCTCTCTCAACCATATTTTCCCTTCCATCTTTTTTTTCCCAGCCCGGGTTCTTGAAGTTTGTCCCAGAAAGCAGCCTGGGACATGTGCTACCACAGCAGCCGATCCAACGATCCCAGTAGCCTGATGGAAGAAGATAGAAAAGAAGAAAGAAGGAAAAAGACATGTCTCTCAGAGAGAAAGAAATATAGAGTCCAAATTTATTTTGACAGAGAAGTGGCCACGGACCAAAATGAGGGATAAAACGAATCGACTAAAGCCATCATTGCCCATAATTTGTTAAACACTTTTACATAGCTTTTCCCATATGTGTCCTTCAATTTGTTTGACAGACTCTAAAGCCAGGATGTCTAAATAAGTCAGTGAGAAGAAGAACCTTCTTCCTCCTAGAAGACTGAAAGAAGCATAAAGCAGTTTTACATTTTCAATATTCTTTCTCATTTTCATCACATCTCAAGAAGTCACATGAAAACTATTTAGAAGAAGATGATAAAAAGCGATACACATTGTGCTTCTTTTAATCATGTGAGAGCCCTTTGTTAAGAATGCTTGCAACTTAAAACATCTGGATGTTTTCGCCTTCAGAAGACCAAAGCAAAGGTAGAAACAGCGGGACATGTTTTGGTGTCTTTTGATCAAATATTTAAGCTGTTCTAGGCTCATTTGTCTGCCTGAATAAAGCTTGAAAGCAAACATCTATCAGTCTATATGTCTGTCCATCTGTCTGCATTCAAAAACTAAAATTAACCTTGCCAGAAATGTTATTAATATGTATTAAGATTAAGTTCCAAGCAGGCATATTTGATGGAAGAAAAAAAGCACAGGAATACAAGCGTGGTCCAAACCATTTCCAACTTTGCATAGAAAGTAGAAGTAATAGAAGCTGTCAAGCTGTCAAATATGCTTCAAACTCCATGTGTTGATTTACCACCCAGAAGTCATTTGTGGGCTGGAAATCTTTGGCATTGACACGGAGTACTGCTGATGTACGGATTCAAATAGGGCTAAATATCACATACAAGTATATTTATATTGCCCTTGTATGAAAAACATTGTAATGAGGAAGTACATTGTTGAAGCAGCATGTGGTTGACATTGATTTGATTGTGCAGATCTGCTGAGGCTTTCATTTGCAGCAACACAGGGTGTGCATCCCTCCCCTTGTTCCATGCTCTTTTATTTAAATTTTTTCTGCTCAGGAGATCTTGAAGAATTAAAATTCATATTTCATCAAAGCGTGAATAAAATGCTGATAACAGAAAATATATCAAATGCGTCTCCAGTGTTTGTTGAAGAGACTGTGAAAGTCTCTTACAGTAACTGTTAGCACATTAATATTAGTGCAGCCTATGAAAGATTATATTGCGGTAAAGTCCAATTATGCCGCAACCTAATGTAAAACCCACAAAGGTCCAGTTTTGTGCACCTGGATCTAACTTCATCCGAGGCAATGAAAATTCTCTGCGATGAGATTTCCACTGATTTAGGTTCTTAGACCAGGATTATATTTAATCTTATGTGAGATTGACTTGTGTTTTGACAAGCTACCCTTTTAGGTATGCATGAGGAGGAAAGTTTTGACTTTCACAGACGTGAAAAAAAAACCACTAAAATGTTTTATGAGAGGGTAGGAACTGCTTTTGGGTTCAAGACACTGAAGTTGGCTAAATTTTAACTGAGTAAAAAGGGGGACTTGAGAACTTATGAACCAGTGTCAGATTTTGACAGACAGACACCTAGTGGCTCCCTAGTACTGCCAGTAGGTTGACATGTGGTTTTGGGTGAAATGTTTCAGCAACTGAAGGCTTGCCGTGCCATTTGGTGCAGGCATTTATAGTATTAATGAAATCTGTCCATCCGCTGACATTTCATCCAGCGCCATCATCGGGTCAAAATCTCAATGTGTCTAATACTTTGGTTGCAGGCTCACAGAGTCACTAGCGCAGAGTCTTAGTCTTGTGTTTGTGGAAGAACTGCTAAAAAATCACCGGTTATGACTTCTGAAAATGTGAATATTTCCTGATTCTCAGTTGACTATATTTGCTTTTTGGCCAGACAAAACAAGCATTTTGATGCCGTCACTTTGGTAAAATGTAGTATTGCTCTCTATTTTCCAACATTTAATGATTAACTGAGGAGATAATGATCCTTTGGTGTTTGATGATGGTGGTGGTGAGAAGCTCTGTATCACATCACTCCAAAATCTCCCAGAGGTGACCAACTGGGTAGAGGTCTGGTAACTATAAAGGCCATAGCATATATATGACTCATTTTCATACTCATCAAACCATTCAGTGACCCCTTGTGCCCAGTATGGAAGCATCTCTGGTTCATGTTTCACCAATAATTTATCCAGGTTTTTCCTTTCACCGTCTGTAGATAAACTGTAATTACTTACCTACTTTAGGTACTTTATAGTCTGTCACTCAGCTCTCATTTGATTTTTTTCATGTGATCAAGACAACATTTAATACAATTCCATCACTATGGATTTATATTAATCTCTGTTCTCTCTCTCTCTCTCTTCTCAGTTTCATAAAGCAGCGTGGCCTCAGTGACCAGGAGCCACTCTGTCATGTAGCCGACTTGCGGTCCATTATGTCATCTAATGAGACAGGCTGTTCATCTCAGATCAAATTAATCCACACTCACTTGTCTATCTGCAGGTCTGCGAATCACTAAACCTCCAGAATGAACCTGTCCGCCGGACCGGTCTTTGCAGTGGGTGAAGTTTTCCCTTTTATTTGACCATCGCCAGTAAAGGCAATCAGTAAGCAGGTTTCAGCCATGCACGCAGAGGTTGCCTAGGTTACTTTTGTCTGACATAAAAGGAATACATTGGTGACACATAAACACATAAACACAAGTGGGAAAATCACGTGACGCTCCAGGGAGCATTATTTGTGACCTGTTTTGTGGCAGACTCTAACGTGGCGGTGGACGCATGCAGGTCCTCCACCTGAGCTTTTACTGTGGAGGGGAGCTGATGAGCCCTCACCATGTTGAATGTGCATTTGTTCTTAGCATGCAGACTGTGGAGATGGACCGTTTTGGACGACTGGAGAGGAACTAACGCCTGTAGGTGGCAACCATACCTCATCGACAATTGAATCATAGGGTACGCGCGCGCGCACACGCACTCAGAGGCATCCGACCTGGGCTTTAAATGCGTTGATGCTATTGATCCCTGATAATTAACGAGCGCTGGGTGATTTCAATGGGCGCATGGACGCGCGGGCAAAGTGGTCAAAGTGAAAGTGGTCCCTGGGCAATACAGGGGCGGGCTTCCACCTACACACCTACACACGTCGGGCACCTACACACCTACATACACACACACACACACACACACACGTGACTCGCACAGACGCGCGCGGCAGATCTGTGCCTGGAGACTGTGATTTCAAGACTGCTCGCTATTCAAGTCATGGACTGCAGCGAGCGGGGGGACCATTAGGAGCCGGTGGCAGAAACAAAATAACCCCCCCCCCCTCCTCCTCCTCCTCCTCCCTCCCTCCCTCCCATCCCGCTTCATTTGCAACACGGGGATGCTGCTGCCGCCGCCGCGCCGCCCGGATCGGACGCGCTCTCCCTGACAAGCGGGAATAATTGGCAATAGCCGCTCTTATGTAATCAATACACCGGATCGCTTGGATTGCTCCCATTCTACTTGACGGAGAGGGGGCCGTGCTGCCGTATGTGCTGCGATTTCTTTTTTATTTCTTTTTTTTCAGAGTAGCCCATGGCAACCCCGTTTGTCCTGATGCGACGCGTGCGGTGGTTGCAGTGGGACGGATATCCTTAATTTGACCCAATAGGCGTCCTCAGGGTGGCTTTTGTTTTTTTTTTTTTGTTTTTTTTTTTATTGCAGGACGCTCTTTCTGCACCGACCGGATCCGCGAAGCTTCAAATGCGCGATTTGCTCAATCGCTCAAACGTCCGCCCGCCGATCCTGTGAGAAGAACATGAGCCGCGGGGACCAAACCAACAGCCCGACTCTGCTGAATCCGGACCAGTTCGTCCGCTTCGGGTTTCTTTTTTTGTTTGTTGGCTTTTTGTGCTCGAATCTGATTTAGAGATTTGTCACAGAGGAAAACCACCAGTGGGAGTCAATTCTGGACTGTGACTGGTTTGAGTGGGGGGGGGAGGGGGGCACGGGGGGTGGGGAGGGGGGGGGGGAGGAGGAGGAGGAGAAGGGCCTATACAGACTTGATCCCCCGTCAAAAAACTCTGCAGGATTTCCTCCTCCTCTGTCCAGAGGAATATCTTCAAGTCCGCGGGGTTAGAGCTGGTCCCCTGCGGGCTCCCGTCGGCGGGGATGGTGGCCGCGGCGCAGATCCGCGCAACTCTTTCTGAATGTTTGGCATTTTTCGCAGGCGAGCATCTTGACTTGTGATCGCGAGAGAGAGACGCGGACTGCGGCGCCCTCCTCCAATCCCTTTCACATGGAGATCTGTGCCTCGCTCGCACTGCACGTCTTGAAACCGGGGACCGGGGCCCTGCTGGCTTTGCCGCCGCCGCTGCTCTCAGCCCCGATTTCATTTATTCGAGAAAATGCGTGAGTATTGCACCGATTTCAGTCCAACTGAGCCCCTGCTCGGACGCGATGTGCTGCTGTGTCTTCCCATGCAGACCGATTATTCATCGCCATTTCTTTGCGGTTGGCTCACAGACTTCGATGTAAAGAAAGATACTTTTTTGGGGTTTTTTTCCCAATGCCCCCTTTTATTCCCACCTCTACAGGCAGGTTGTGAGAGCTGTCGCATCCTCTTTTCGCGTGCGAGCGGCGAGTGTGCTCGTGAGGTATAGATGGAGATAAAGATGGGGACCGAAAGGGGGTTGAGGAGGTGTGTGTGTGTGTGTGTGTGTGTGTTTTTGGGGGGGGGGGGGTGTAAGCTGGTGCAACAAATTGTGTGTCTGAACGCTTGGTAGAGACTGTATGGTCTGTGGTAGTCCCTGTTGCCAGCAGGACATTACTGCTAGAAAAAAGCCCTACGTCATATGGTAATTCAAATTCAGTTCAGGTATTCTCAGCATACACGTTTGCAGCAAAAAAGAGCGCTGGACTGGCCAGGTGGGCAGGCTGGCCCACAGCAAGGGCGCTTTGGGTAGGAACCTGGCAAAGCAAAAGCTTCAGGTCAGAGCTTGATTTTACAGCATTCGCTCGCACACGTTTCCCCCTCTCTGTCTCTCTTCCTCTGTGCTCCTGCGTCCTGACCCAGTATGTCTGCAAGAGCCACCCGTGGGTGATGCACAGGAATGAGGTTTGTCGTCTCTGCCCACCGTGGCCCGAGCAGGTTGACCAGAAGTATGGGGTGAATTTTGGAATTTTAAACTGTCAGGTCCCTGAGTCGCTGCATTGGTGATAGAGCCTTTTAGAAAGAAATGTGAATAGGAGCTGTCCATCAGTGGGAGGTGCTGAAAATGCCCCGATGCTGAAAATACTTGTGTGTTGGCTGAAATGGGTAGAGGGAGGTGCATTTTGGAGCAGACGTTGCATCTGAAATTGCTAGTTCTGCTGCAGCCAAACGCATTCCACTTAAACCTTAACCGGTTTGTCCTCAAGTGCAACGCTTCGTATTCACATCTGGCGGTTTTCCAACCTGGCCTGTAAGATGAAGGACACAGTTGGAGTGTTAAAGAATGGGTCTGTCATTTAGAGTTGGTGACCAAGATGTTTGCATACATATACTGTACATGCATAGCATATGTATTATATCTCACCTATAGCCTGCTTGATGGGGATGTGAGTTCACGCCAGAGAATTTATTCCTTAGTGTCAGTAAAATATGTATATATAAATAAATATGTCTTAAATCAAGTTATGCTGCATATGCATTGACTGATCCTTGACAATTCATTTTCAGCTGTCCTTTCACAGTTAGATTCACAGCTAAATGTTAAATTGGCATTGCATTGAGTTCCAGGGCTGGATTATATCAGTGTACCGTAATACGCTGGCAACTGCTAAAATTAAGGCCACACACCAATAAGTGTCTTAATAGGGCATTGGGTCACCATGAGCCACCTGAGCGGCTGCACTGACTGAGCTGTGGCATTATGAAAAAAAATCAACTGGTGAAATGTGACTACTTTCCCACAAGAAGTTCCGCCATTTGAACTTTAAAGGTCGTCAGAAACATGCTTTCTGTGAAGTGCTCTGCTTGGCTGAGAACCCGTGACCATTACTGCCAGAGTGGTGAACATGATTTCCATGCTTACCAAACAACCTGTCATGGCCTGTGGAGTCATCACCTTGTAATAATCCTCAGTCATCACAGACAGAAACACCACAGCATAAGAAATGTGATCACCCTGACAGGCCTTGAAGGTTTTGGCATTTACCTGCCTGCTAAGGGACCGAATGGATGTAAACCACACCAGGACCACTCACCAGAACAGCTCTGACAGAAGCCTTTACTGTGGGAAATAAGCACTTGGGCGAATAGATTTCTTTTCATGCGTGACACACATGTAGCCAACCACTGGTTTAGAACAGGGTGAATGGTGACTCATCTAACAATCCAAGGTTTTTTCCTCTTCAGTAAACTGCTGCTTTTGTTCTTGCACAACCTGCTGCATGAAAGATGTAATTCACCTATAAGAAGGGCTTCACGCGATGCAGTTCCACCCTAATATTAGTCCCTAAATGTCTTGTGACATGCTGCCTTCTTACACCTCAGACAGACATTTGCAGTTAGTTGATTCATAGTGCCTTGTCTGTTTTCTCTTGCATCTGGAAAATTTCAAATCATCAAACATCATTAAGTCAAACAATGTGGACTTCAGGAGAGCACGCCCCCCAGCATGCTCCTCTGATCATCAACGGTGCTGCGGTAGAGAGGGTGAGCAGCACCAAGTTCCTGGGTGTGCACATCACAGAGGACCTCTCCTGGAGTGTTAACACCACCACTGGCCAAGAAGGCCAACCAGCGCCTCTACGTTCTCCGCAAGCTGAGAAGAGCTAGAGCCCCGGCCCCCATTTTGTGCACCTTTTATAGAGGCATCGAGAGCATCCTGACCTGCGGCATCACCGTGTGGTATGGAGCCTGCACCGCGTCCTGCCGGACGACCCTCCAGCGCATCGTGAGAGCAGCTGAGAAGATCGTCGGTGCCTCTCTCCCCTCCCTCCGAGACATTTACAGCTCACGCCTCTCCTGGAAAGCCCTCTGCATCGCAGGGGACCCGACTCACCCGTCACACAGTCTTTTCAGCCTGTTGCCATCAGGAAGGAGACTACGGAGCCTGCAGGCCAGGACCAACAGACTGAAGGACAGCTTCGTCCACCAGGCTGTCAGGATACTGAACTCTCTCCCTGCTCTGCCCCCCCTCGCCCTCCTGACCCCTTCACGCTGACCCCTAACACTGAACTCTGACACTCTCAGGAACTGCACTGGCACAACATTCACTTTACCAATGCATAAACTAATTCTACTGCACTAATATCATATATATTTGCACTGATACTATACATGACCCAAACCCACAGATTTAAATATGTTATGTGCTTTACGCCAATTTTATTTTGTTTTTAGGTTGGTTGCCCTTATTAAGGGTTTGAGATTAACGAAATTTCAATCCTCTGTATGTCCTGTACATGCTGCAAGATTGACAATAAAGCAGACTTTGACTTTGACTTTGACAATGTACATCACAGACGCTATAGCAAAACATGCGTCAACCGTCTATGAGCCGCAGAAGCCAAAATAACGAGCAACTAAGTCTGCCCAGGGTTTTTACACTCAACACTAAGCATGGTGGGATATTAACCACTGGGTAATTTTAAGGACCAGTCACACAATTGTGTTTTTAAACTGTATTCCTTCTTTCACATTTCAAATGACCTGTCAGTCAAACTAGGACTCATAAATAATGTCCTAAACTCCTCTTGGTTGTGGGTCAACCACACAAAACACAGCACATTGGTGCTGCAGCCAAGTCTCAATCTGATTTCGGTGTGACACTTGTCAAGAAAAGAAAATTTGGTCTTGGTTGTTGTACCTAAAATTCCAGCATGTTCAGTATCAGCCTATGACGACAGGGCAATTAGCCAAAGACATGTAGAGTTCATTTAGTGCTCAAACAATTACTCGATAAATAACGAAAATTATCTGGTTCCAACATCTCACCTGTGAGGATCAAAATATTTTGCTCACTGGGTTTAGCTTCTCCATTTTATTTAGTAAACCTTCTGACAAGCCTGAACCCCTCTTCATGTAATGATGGTGTTTGTTAAACTACAACGGATCTTTCTCTGCTGAAACAATGAACTGAGGTAGATTAATGCCCATGTTTGAAAGCCTCAGGTTTCAACCTGTCATCAGCAAAAATGCTGATTCATTTTCAAATGACTATCTTCTCCATTGCACTTATGCTTTTGGTGATTGAGGGCGGTAGTCTGTATTTTTGAGGGATGCGCTTTACTATACGGGGAAACCGTTTTGTTGTTTCATCAATTTATATCGCCGTCTTGGCCTTCTGCATACTTCTCTGTGTGATATGAGGATTGGTGTTGGGAGTGGCGATAAATTGTGTCTGAGGTTCTGTCTGGATAAAGTGAAAAACAGCACAGTCCTTCCAGGCCTGCGCTTTTTATCTTAACTAATGCAGAAGGATTGTGCTCATTTCTGCATGTATATGTACACAATGTGTCTGTGTGACATAAATAAGCGAGTGGGATGCAGCTTGAGATTAGACTGACTTCCGGCCGGCTCCATTTTGATAGATAGTGCTCTGTACCTTTCCAGGTGTACCTCCACAAAACATGTGTTTGTGTCGAGTCAAGAGACAGGCCAATCTGAACGAGTTAAACTGCTCGTGTGTGAAAGAGTCCAATGCATGCCAGGCTGGAGAGACTTAGTATTCACTGTAGCAGCTTAAGTTATGCCTTTGTGCACCAGAAAGGGGATTATTCAGCGAATCCTGCTCTGTGTCATTCACAAGTCTAAATCAACAAATATTAATGTGGTGACGTATGAAGAGGCTGTATCTGCGTGTTTGTGTGTGTGTGTGTGTGTGTGTGTGTGTGCCTGTAGACCTATTACTGTTCATTACCACTAATTGTGTCTTATGTGGAGTTACAGCCTTGATGCCTGCAAAAAAACATAACTGGTGGCACAAATGTCATTATGACACATTCACTGTTTTGACTGGAGCCGTTGGTGCCTTATTCACCATCTGTGTTGTGCACTCTGTCTGTAGTGGCCTGCAGCAGGAACCAGCCATCAGCTCCGGAGAGAGCCTCTGATAGAAAGAGTATGTTCAGGTTACGGGTACCATGTTTCTGCCTCTTCAGCAACCAGCCACTTTCTGCAAATGCCATAATGCCCTTTATAGATTCCTCCGCAGATTCCCCAACTACCTACACATCCACAGTTTTGCAATAATGCTCGAGTCAACAATATTTTCTGTGATTATAGGTACTGTGGGGCTCTGATTTGAGGCACAGCTGAGTACCGCCCACTGCTCTGAGGAATGCATAATCACAGTAAACAATGTCCTAAAGGCAATTATGGCTTTTGTACAACATTTCCACTGCTTCTTTGGACCCTTTCAGAAGTTTCCTTCGCAGTATAGGGATATGAATGCAATCATGTCACGACAGTTGACACAGCTTACAGGAAAGCACAGAAAGCTGTGCATCATGGGAATTATTCCTGGCAATGTGTAGGGCTGTGTTTTGATAGCTGGTTTAAATTTGGATCTGACCACAAGTTGATTAAACACTCTAATTATTTAAGTTCAGAGTGAACCAAATCTATTATTGAATCTCGTAAGTTCTCTCTCTGTAATCAATCAGCTAAATAAAACAAATACCCCAATAAGCATGGTATTGATTTGCAGGTCAAAAGAAGCCTAGACATCCAGGTTAACGCTGGAGCTAAATTTGTCTTTATAGATACATTGTGTTACGTCCCCATTCGTGTGTCTAGGGGAGGAGAGGACGATAACAAACAAACGCATGATCTGAGCCACGATTGCTGCACCAAACCGGTATGGTTTGGGTAGTTGTAAAGGTGCGGG
>JAVQJF010079951.1:0-13247 GCA_036023855.1 Gadopsis marmoratus | reverse complement strand
TGGTAGGTGCTGCCCCCTGCAGACCGGGAACAGCCCACCAGAGCTGCAGTGTTGGAGATGCTCTGACCCAGTCGTCCAGCATCACAGTTTGGTTCCTTGTCAAAGTCGCTCACATCCTTCCTGCTTCAACACGTCAACTTGGAGGACAAAATGTTCACCTAACATATCCCCCCAACTGACAGGTGCCATGGTAACCAGATAATCAATGTTCTTCACTTCACCTGCCAGTGGTCATATTGTTGCTGATCGGTGTGTATATACAGTACATATACAGTACATATACAGTACATATACAGTATACATAAAGCCAGGAGCCAGCTCACCATGCCATATAGCTTCAGGTCTGAGTGCCACTCTCTTTCTCCATCTCACACACAAACACACACACACAGAGAGGCTGCACAGCAACCCCCACCCATCCTCCCACGCTGGATATTTTCCACCCTTCCTCCTTTCCTCTTTTGTGTCTTTGTGCCTCTCTTCCAGGATAAATGTTTGATTTATGCATATGCACGCTCAGACACACCCACAGATGCATAGACTCTCATATCCTCAGATTCACTGAGTGCAGCGATTCTTTTTTTTTTTAAATTTTTTTTAAAAAATCCATCTTCAAAAGCTTTGAGACCATTTTAAAGCGGTAATGGGGGCCTATCTTGTCACTCTGGGGAAAAGTAGACGCTGTAAACATTGGATCTCAGTTGTCAGTCCCTCAGACTGAAGTTGATTTTGTTTTGACAGACCAGATAACAGTCCGGATCACTTTTCCTTTCTCGCTCTTACTCATACGGTGCTGAACGATGTTAAAAAGTCACTCTGGGAAATGTAAGAAATGACTGACTAAAAAGGTTAACACCTCAACACAACATTACTGTCGAAATGCACTGAACTAAATACGAACAGGAACGAAAAATAACCCGACAAGTATGTTTTGGCAATAAAGAAATGCAAGTGGTGCTGTGTTGTGGGAAGTGTCTCTTCTTGTCATGACAGCAGTGTGATTCATGCGACGTGATGCGGCGTCGGACTTCAAATCTCCATTGAATGTTATTTTATTTGGCATTTATTAACAGGCTGTTTTTAATAAAGTAAATGCGCTTTCATCTTAAAATCAAAGGTCTTGACTGTGAACTGCTGCGTTCTCTTAACAGAAACAAAGGGTTTTAATGTTCTGTGCATATTTTGTTATATTTCAGTGATTATGAATTGTGGAGACCCAAAAAGTGACCGGGTCAAAATACGAGGTGGTGACGTGTGCAGCTTGGGAGCTCTTCTTGTCGTAAGTGCTTTCCGAAACTAGAAACGACACCCTCCCTCTCTCCCTCTCTCTCGCTCTCTCAGATAGCCGAGACGTACGCCTTCCTGCCCAGAGAGGCGGTGACTCGGTTCCTGATGAGCTGTGGCGAGTGTCAGAAGAGGATGCACATCAGCACCACCGGACAGGACTGCAAAGGTACCAACGCGACGCTGCTGAGCTCGGCCTGAGCCCGAGGACCGTTGTTACGCATCTGACCATAATACTTAGTGGGATCATTCAACTTATGGTCTTGCTGTGGTTTTAATCTTCTGGCCCAAACACGTGACGATAACTGTGTCTGCAATAACTCCTAATTACTATGAAGTGAGCTATTATTCACCCTCCGCCATTTCATTTTAAGAGTCGTAGTAGGCAAGTTAATTTGATTTCTACAGCCCTATGTCACAAAACACAAGTGTTTAAAGTGTCACATCAAATGAACTACTGACGGTCTACTACAGAGGGAGCACTGAGTGAGTGAATGAGGGAGTTGATTTACTGGGAATCTTTAATGGACATTAACGGGAACGCCACCGATTATTTATTTTTTTTAAATCAAAAATCTGTTTACACGTCTCGTGAAAAAAGTAAAAAAGAAGCCTTTCTACGGCTCCAGAGGGAGCTGTGCGGCGTCAGATGAATCGCCTCAAGTGATGTCACGTGAGTCCGCGTCGGTCGGGGCTGAAGACTGGAAGTTTGAAATAAATGTGTCGGTGAGGAGTTAGAGAGAAGTGAGCCGAGCGGATCTGCTGCTGGCTCCTGGCTACGTTAGCTGCTAGCTCGCATAACACACACTGTCAGCGGTCGACTTGCATCGAAAAAGAATGCACTGAAATGAAAAATGAGACGTCTCTGGTTCTATTTTTCCTTTTTTTTTTTTTCTTTAAAACTGTTCATCATGAGTCTGACGCTGTTAAAATGATGAATTGGTGGAGTCCTCTTTTT
The DNA here is from genome assembly GCA_036023855.1 of Gadopsis marmoratus. Taxonomy (NCBI): domain Eukaryota; kingdom Metazoa; phylum Chordata; class Actinopteri; order Centrarchiformes; family Percichthyidae; genus Gadopsis; species Gadopsis marmoratus. The sequence continues at coordinate 11,005 of JAVQJF010079951.1, read as the reverse complement.
TGCACTTTCGGACCTCAGCTTTTCCTCCATCGGAGTCTCTAGAAGAGCAGATATAACCATTTTGCAAATGTAAAAGTGTGTCAGCACATCGACAGAATGTTTAGAAGTGTACGCTGTAAATGCATGCTGTATTTTCACCACAAGCTTTATGTATAAAGGTAAAGCCAGACACAGACCGTGTTGTTGGCTTTTGCATCTCAGCTCTCTGCAAACTCTACCAGAAAGACTTAAAGGTTATTAACTGTGGCTTTTCTTCAGTACGTGTTGCGTCTTTGTTGTTAGAGTACGCACTCTGTTTAGCCTTTAATTTAACTAATGAGCCATCTGAAGCTCCATCAGCTTAAGCTCAAAGTGGTAGCAGGTGAAAGAAGTGTAAAACAGCTACGTTTAGTCAGAACCTTCCCTGGTAGTAGTGGAAGTCTTCTGAAAAGCTCCGACTTGTGACGTGTTTGCTGACGTTTTCAGGCCACAGAAGCTCATTTTTTAGGTGGATATTTAGTTCATATATTTCTGACTTTTTGTTGATATAAACAGAAAGTAAACGCACACTCGTTTGCCCGGAATTAGATTTGAGACGCTGTTTGTTTGCTGAAATTCTTTCTTCCTGTCCGTTCTGGCTGCGAAGCTGATCCCCTCCTGATCTACACTTCTCTCTCTCTCTCTCTGTGTGCAGAAGACAAAAGCGCCGCGAGGCTTCAGCGTGTCTGATTTAGCCACATCAAGTGGACATGTTCTCGAGTTACCGTCTCTTTCATACCGAGCTCCCTTCATGTTTGACAGTCCGTCTGGACATCTTTGGTTTAGGTACCTTGAAAGTGCTTGGAAATTGCTTGACTTTTACTCTTAAAAAGCAGCACAACCCCTGCAGCTGTTGGCGCGTGAGTATAGTTTAAAGAATCTGTCCTTTGAAGAACAACCAGACTCTGTGTGTTTACACGTCTTTGTAATAACAGGCAGATGAAATGTATAGAAATGTCTACGTGTCACAGTTTGGACATTTTATTTGACCCTTTTTTCTCAGTTAAACTTTGCGCTTACATCCATTGTACATTCTTCCCCATCCTCTCCTCTGCCAACCCTGCCACCCCCCATTATATGTTTGCTGTAACTGCTGGCACCCTGAAGGCCTCCCTCCCCCATTCGTCCTCCGCTGCCCATCTTCCATCCCCCCTCCAGGTTGTCCATCTCTCTGTTTTCTCTCCTCCTTTATCCTTCCCACCAAGCCCCCCCCCCCACCCCGGGCGTCCTCCTCATCCCTCATTAAAGAGAGAAGTTGGAGTGTCCTGTCTCTCTCCTCAATTAGCCTAATTAATGAAAGAACCGGTCCTGTTGGGGCTGTGGGGGGAGAGGTCTGCAGTATCGGGTAAAAGAGAGAGAAATAAAATGTGGAAGGAGAAGACTTTTTTTAAAGGAGAGTCAGGAGGAGATGTAGAAGATGAGGGGAGTGCTGGCAGGGCTCACAAAGAAAACAGAAAAATGAAGCGTGTTTGGCGAAAGGGCTTCGCGGCAGTTTTAAAACGGTAAACACGTGAACCACCTCCCTTATTGTTGTAAACCTATTTAAAAAAAAACCCAAAACCAAATCCAGACACAAGCCCCGATGCTGAAATGTACAAGCTGTCAATTATTATTCTAACATTTTCAGAGTCGGAGGGAAGAGCTTGTGTGTGTGTGTGAATTTCAATGTGCATTAAAACACACCACCGTCTGTTCGCTCGGACCCGCTGGATAGTGTCACTGATTTACAAACTGATTTACAATATGAAGTTTCCACAGGACATAATCCAAATGATTTAATTAGAAGATGAAATAAGCTGTGCACACTCTCTCACACACACACACACACACACACACACACACACACACACAGGGAACATGACTGACAGCGAGTGTGCGGCTGATGCTTCAGCACAATGTGTGTGTGTTGTGCACACTGGATGCCACTCAGAGAGAGAGCAGCTAATTGCCTTCCTACCCTGTGGGGGGTTCGGCCTCTTCCTGAAAGGCGCACACACACACACACACACACACACACACACACACACACACACATATGCACACGTGCACACACACACGAACACGTGACCTCAGCCCCTTTTATCGCTATGGTGAAGTGACTCCCACTAAAGTTCAGCTGTGAATTATTAAATGCAATTAATCAGCGTGGACCAGGGCCATGTTTAATTGACACAGAGTGTGTGTGTGTGTGTGTGTTGGTTAGTGGGGGAGTTTGATTAGTTTTATGTAGAAAAATTAATGTTTGTCCTTTTGGTAACAAAACTAAACCAGAGTGCATCTTGGTCTATTGTGTTCAACTATCTATTTCCTGCCCTTCTTGTTGCTCTACTTTCCTGATGAGTTATTCCTCATCCGAGAGTTCAGGAGTTGAAGGATAGACTCTTATCGTAACATGAGACTGTAAAACTCTATGGGCCATGTTGGTGATTTTTGGGCTTCACAAATGAAACTGACTTGACTTAAAGTGATGCAGAAGAAAGTTAGAGGTCGTAAGCGATTATGATTATATCAAGAAGCATCTTTTTCTGGTACTTTACAAAAGAGACATAAAATGACCAAGAACATGCCAGTCGTTTTTGTGTTTTATATCAGTGACATTTTGCAGGTGAAGCCCAGGGCCCCCTGACCCAGGCATGGAGTGCATTATCGGTCAGTTATCGGCCCGTCCCTCTCTTGAGAATACACGCACTCTGACACACTCTGTCTCTTTCGCCCGTCCTCGTGCAGGACTTTCAATCACCAATCAATGATGACGGTCCTGTCTATTCTGCTAAGCCGTATTGATCTTATGCCCCATATTCATGTCCATTCTGTAGGCGCTCCGGACGTTAGACACGTCCTTTACGAGGTCCGTAGATAAATGACTTAAAGGAGAGGCAGAGGAGGGAAGTATGGCGTGAGATGGATGGAGACACAGAGAGAGAGAGAGAGAGAGAGAGAGAGAGCAGTTTGTAATGAGCATTTATTTTCTGTTTTGTTGCCTTCCTGTTTTTAAAGCCGTGAAAATCTTTTGCGGTGAACAAATTTGGACAGAGAAAGAGACTCGGACTCAGCTGCTCACTCTGTTAAGTCAAGTCAAATGTAACTCCGCTTCACACCCTCTGTCCTTAGAGCCTCGGTTCAAACTGAAAGGACAAACTCACCCAAAAATGGAAGAAAGCTCAGGAAGAGCATCAGAGGAGGGATCTCTCTCCAGAACGGACAGACAGGACCGTACAGAATACACCAACATAATAAAATGACATCTGGCACATTTACACGATGGACCTATGTGCCCATGTCAATTAATGTGCAGTGTCCCTCCTTAAATAAACATAAACATAGACAGATTGCGAACAAGCTGCTTTCAGGTGTCCCCAAGCAGACCTGAGCCACATGACCTCGTCCCTGCAAGAGGACAGACTGCTCAAACACGCCAGAGGCAAAGCTCAAGCTCGCCATTCACACAGAGAGGAGAAAAGAAACCGAGACGGATCCAAAACATCTGGAAAGCCTGAATGAAAACGGAGGACAAGGAGGAGACACTACGGAGAAGAGAGGGAAAGATAGATGCAGTGAGACTGAGCTCGACCTGCTGGAAGGATAATGGTAACCGCTGCGAGGCCTGACGTTATCAGAAGAAGTAAGAAAGTAGCTTCAGTTTGTCTGTGCTGCTCTACAGGGGCCTCTAGTGTCGGCTCTCTGACAAGGCATGGTAACAGACCAACCAGCTGTCAGTTAAGGGGGGGGGGGTTCAATGATACAGACAAAATGTCACAGTCGTAAAAAGACCCCAATCCCACAGTCCTTCTCCCATTTAGCAGCATTAATTAAAGTATTTCACCTGTTTGTACATTGTTAAAACAAAGTATTTAGCATATTCTGATTTTCCGGTAACTTGGCTGCAGAGCCCACACCCCTCAAGAATCCTACGTGGGTGGGGGGGAAGAGCGCGAACCATTTCAGGCTGAGTCCTAACCGCAGCAGCCCGGGTCCGATTCCAGAATCCAGCTCGGGCCCATCGCTGCATGTCTCTCTGTTCAGCTGTCACTAAATAACACCTCAAAGGGGTTCTGCTTAGAGCCTCGTGTTTCATGAAAACTCTCACACTAATGTACAGCATCGCAGGTCCAAAGAGGACAGGTAGTAGTGTGATGCATCGAGGCATCACACGTCTCTGTAGACGGTAAGCTCACCGTTGCTGTTTTCACCTAAAAATGTCTCCTCTCCTCTCCAGAGAACGACAGGCCGAGCTCTCTGGTGCTGGAAGTGATAGACTACAACATGCCTCTCACCACCACCTACATGAAACAGATGAAGCTGCAGTGTATGAGCAACAATAAGGTACGTGGAGGTTGGACAACGGAGACGCTGGACCCGATTCCGGGCTCCAGTGTGTCTGTGCGTGTTTGTCTGTGCTGTCGGGCAGCATCTGCGGCGTTGCGGCGTGTTTGTGTGCACAAGAGTTTCCTTCAGGGCGGATCATGTAGTAAACCATCAGGTATCTATTTGTACAGTCATTGTGGCGGTGACTGGGTGTGTAGGAGGAAACCGGGAGTCCCACTAAGACCTCTGCTGGAGGAAAACTCCCACACACCGAGTCGTAATTAAAAATCTGTGTTTCAGTCTGACGCTCGTGGAGGTCAGAGGACCAAAACCATTTCTTCTTCTTAAGTATGAGACCGTGTTTGTATAGTCTCTGCACAGAATGTGCATATATCCATAACTGGAAACTCATTAATACGAGCTTCCAAAGATGGGAACAAACGACCGGAGGAAAGGGTTTGTAGGATGATCGGGACAAAAATCAAATCAAAAAGGTTTCTGATGGGCACAGAATCAGGACTGGATCACGTATCACACAATCTGTGGGCAGAATCTTCTGACTATATGTAATTCATCATCAATTCATTTACCAAATTATTGTATAGAAACAGTTAAACTTTGAGTCCACAAAATGCTGGAAAAGAGGTCTTTAAACTGCTTTTTCTTTTTTTTTTTGCCCGAAGCCCCAAAATACTCGAGATACATTACGAATGAATGAATGAAGCCGTGATTATTCTGTATTTTGCGCTTGGATCAATAACCTGAACAATTGCTTGATTAGAAAAACTAACCGACTGATTAATTGCCCGGCCCCAAAGCTCGGGAAACCTCTGCTGGAAGAGCCTTTTCTTCTTCGTCGTCTTTTGTGGCTCGGTGCTGTAGCAGCGTGTGTGTGTGTGTGGTGTTTGGTATATTCCACCACCACCACTCCACCCTGTACCGCTGTGACTATCAGTACCACACACTCGCTGTCAGTCATATTCCCTGTGTGTGTGTGTGTGTGTGAGACTAGATAACGGGTGGGGGAACCGACGGTTGAGCTCGTTCCAATTAAGCCCGGCCCCAGAGCGTCGAGTTAATTAGCTGAGAAGAGAGAGAGAGAGAGAGAGAGAGAGAGAGACGCTGAAGTGCCAATTTACAATGGAATGCCAGTGGAACACACACACACACACACACCTGCATCAGCCTCTGTGACTCCTGTTATTCTCTGACCGGCTTTGACATGATGTCACCGACTTTCTCATTAGTTCACACTGACACGTTGACAGTTTTCTCATGATCACCTCGCATTGGACTAAGGCGAAGTACAGAACCTGCGTTTTTCTCACTTGAATTTCCTCCGCGTGACATTATGGTGGAGGGGAAGGACGCCGTGAGTTTGACCCTTCAACTCCTGCTGCTAATCGTCTCTTGTGGTGTAATGACGGAGCGGACGTCTGTTCTGTGCTCTGACTATCAGAAGTCACTCCAGGATCAGAGCCGAGCGTCGTCAGATGTCTGCAATTGACCTGCATCACAGTCGGCCTGTGGGTGATAAATAAAGCATGCCGGTGCTGTGTGCAGCCTGCAGCGGTTACAGTTTGTCTGATGTGGGATTTTGATCAATACCACGGGTGCCAATAGTCAGCGTCTTTCACCTCAGGTCAGCTGATCATGTTGTTGTCATGGTGAAACTGGTCGGCATCAACAGAGACGCTGTTTCTAAACGTTTCTATCGCCGCTGATTTCTTTTGGAAGTCAACTTCTGGTTTGCGCTGTTTGTTCACCTTCCCACCTCCTCCTCCTACACCCAAACACTCTCATGTGATATATATATATATATATATGAAGTTTTAACAGATAGTATAGAGTGTGTGTGTGTCAGGGTGAGACAGTGCTGCAGAAAGATTATAGTGTTCGGCCCAGAGGAGCAAAAGTACAGACAGGAATAGATGAGCAGTGACTCACTCACCTATAGAAATAACATAGGACATAAGGGAGCATTAGGTTCAGTGTGTGAAGCAGACAGAGTGCTGGATAGTTGAATAGCGGCATTCTGTGAAAAAAGGTCACAGTGTTTTGTCTGGCTTGTTTCTTTGAGGGAGAGACGATCATCTGCACTTTTTACTCAGGAGAGAAAATGAGCTGGAGGAGGAGGAGGAGATTTGTGATGTGTGAATCCTCCACTGGCTCCATTAGCACTCATCCCAAGCCTCCGTTCATCTGCCCATCCCTTTATCTTTCCCTCCATCCACCCCCCGTCCCAATTCAATAAGAGGAGGAAATTACCCAGGATGCTTCCTGGCAGGGGGGGGGGGTGGGGGGGCTGCAGACAATGTAGAAACAAGGGTGAGGAGTGAGAGGAGAGGAGACAAGAGGGGGAGGAGGTGGATGATAGAGAGACAGCAGGGCGGTGGCTGTGTCTGGCTGAGGGGAAGGAGGAAGATGGAGAGGAGGAGGTGGAGGAGTGAAAATGAGGATGGGAGTAGGTGGATGTGCTCGGCCGGGGTGACGGTGGGAGGTGACAAGGGGGGGAGGAATCAGAGAAGGAATTAAAAAAGAAGAATGAGGTGGTTCATTATCGTTTATGGTCTCCCCTTCTCCCTCGCTCTGCCCATTATTTCAGCTACCTCCAGAGGAAAGACATTTCATTATTTTTGGGAGGAGGGGAGGGTGTGCGGAGAGGGGAGTTGGGGTTGGGGGTTGGTCTGTTATAATTACTAAAAAAAGACTGAAAGGAGCGGCCCCGAAAAAAGGACCAAAACCTCGTGTCCACAGTTTGTAGGCTGAAAAATAAAAACCCCAGGAAAGCTGATCTAGAATCACGTTTTCTCTTCCCGACCTCGCAAACACACGGTGGGTTAAATCATCGGCCTGCTCCCAGGACGCCGCTGCTCACACCTGAGAGAAAGGGAACTGTAACTCAGTCTGATTGTGATGCTCGTGAAACGTGACGCGCTGCAGCTAAACATCAAACGCTGCCCAGACGGTTTGTTAGCAGATCGCCCGAAGGCCCCACGCACTGACAAGTCCACGGCGGATTAGTTTAACCCCATGTGGAGGGTTTGTTTGAGCTCAGCGCCTTTTCACAGCTTTTACCTCACGCGCGCCAACAAAGCCCGTGTTTCACCTGTAACATCGGGTTTTAAAGGTCTTTGTATTTGTGCGTTTTCATGCACAATTTCAATTTGCGCATAAAAAAAACCAAACAGCTGATGCAGAGAAGTGGATTTATTGATATTGAACACAAAATGCAGACTGAGTGAATACATGACTGTAACCTTCCTCACATTAATACAGGAAACAAACACAGATGTCATTGTTTGGGCTTCGATTGGCGTCACCTGGTTGCGTCCTCTTCTTTTCTGCTGTGGGTTTATGGCCCCCGACTGGACAATCAGCGCCGCCTGACGTTCACAGAAAATTTTCGCCAATTTTCTGGATATTCAGCTTTAAAGTTGCGCTACTTTTGGATGGAGAGTTGAAGGGGGACGTGTTAACACAGCTAGCTTGGTGTTCTAGGAGTTCTGTTCATACTGGATAAATCTGCAGCGCACACTTTACGTACGTTGAGTGCCAACGCAGGGAGTAGTGGGCGGTCGGGGCGATGCAGCACATGGTCCTGTCCAGATTCAACTGTTGATGTTGGCGTTTCTTTTAACTGTAGCCACGATCTTTTCCTAATCAGTTTCAACGTTCTTTAGAAGCTGTCTAATGTAACCTGTCTGTGCCAATTCACTGCGTCCTGCACCGAACCCCGTCTTCCTTCCTGGATGAAGTGCCTTGTAGATATACAGTAAATATATAATACGTAACATAAATATAAGTGAAGGACCAGCAGACAAGCAATTAGCAGATATTTCTGAGAGGCGGTGACGAGGCCACCGACTCAACTGACATCCAGTTAGTTAGAAATTGACTCTGGGATTCCGTCTGCTTTTTATATGAAATCCTCATTTGTCTAAGTTTACCTGCTGAATAATAACAGTGTTGGTCATTTAAATGTTTAACCTAACTTAAAATGAATAACCAACACTAGTCAAGACCTGCTGAAAAGATGAATGCTGTTCGAGCAGTCCATCGTTCCACACACAGCACTTTCATTATTTACCAACCAGCTGCTTTCAGAGTCCTGGATTTCGAATGGAAACCTGCCAAATTGTCTTTTTAGGTCTCCGCCTCACAGCAGCAAATCTTTGTACAGTGATGATACAGCATGCTTGCACAGATACATTCTGAAATATGTGTGTGTGTATATATATATATATATGTATGTGTGTATACTGTATATCTCCTGACCTGTGTGGGTTTGCACCAGGGGCACGACCTTTATCCCACCATATCCTCTCACCATCTGCCCGGACTCTCTCTGGCGTATACTGTTCAATAAAGAGGAAATGCCATGGAAACGGCGCTGCAAGAGAAATCCCCAGGATGGTCTGTAAGTGCACGGCACACAGCGTATGAAAGAACGTGAAAGCACCATGTCACAGCTCTGTTTCAGAGACCGTCAGAGGCTGCAGCTCAACACCGGAGACAAAGCGGAGTCAAATCTTCCCCCGAAACTGCGTTTAGAAGGGAACAAAACATGGATGCTTCAATATGCAAAAATATAAAACTACGTCCAGGCGTGTCTTTGTCTGTGTAGGTTCAAGAGTTGTTCTACAGTTTGTGCATGAAAGCTGCTATGAACAGTATTTCAGAGAACAGACGAGGGCTAAAACTCGACGTTGAAACCACTGCCACAATATTTAGAGAAGGTGGAAAGCCCAAACGCATTTGCACTATTTTACGTGTTTTGAGTGCGACGACTAGAACTTTGCACTGAAAGTTGAAACCAGTTGTAATTCACTTCTTTTAGACAATGTTCAAATCTCCTCTTGGACCCGGGGAGCCTGTTTCCAGTGTTACAGGAAGTGATCAGCAGCCTTATCAACACCTACTGCTGCAATTCCCTCAGCACTTTGTCCTGTGCACGGCTAATTACACTGCAGTTTCACCCTCTGCCCATAGGTGGCAGGTTTGTCATGTGAATGTACTGTATGTGACACACACACACACACATAGCCAGTAAACATTAGTATAGGAGTGATCCAGTGTGAAGGTCAGCGTGCAGAAAGAGATGAAACTCAAGTGTCAGTGACGGCTGTTGTGTTTGTCCAAGAAATATATTAACACGGCAGCTGCAGCGCCGCCCTGCAGCCAGGAGGAGCTCTTTAAGTGTCTTTCAGGTGCACAGGGAGGCTACTTGTTGTTGGAAATCACAGCTGCTTGTCTGTTTTTGGGAGTTGGTTTTCTCTTCGGTGGAGGCTTTTGTGTTCACATCCGTGATGATTTATTATCGTTGCATATAATTCATTCTTTCACCCTCATCTTCTTTACGAATGACCACAGATAAATAAAGAATGCCATGTAGACTTATTCCAACTTTGAACGCTCCCTCATCTTATCGGACAAAGTCGGATCTTTTCTGTTCTTTCTTGAATTGGGGGGGGGGGACAAATAAAATGGTTTATTTTTAAGTTCAAGAGCTCACATATGAAGGCCGCCTCTGGAAAATGTTACACTATTCTCTGCTGGCCCACCGGGACTGTAGGAGAGGCAAGGAGTGGGAGTCTGAGTGATCTAAAGTTAGTTGACAGAATTGTGTTGTGGACAGTAGTGAAGTCTGCTGTGGGCTCTGATGGCAGATGACAAAAGGGAGGAGAGAGGTGCCTCTACTGGATCTCCATTTCTATTGATTTGACACTCAGTCGCCAGTTTATTAGATGCACGAGCTGAAACTAATGCAGTCGGGCAACAAGTCCTTCCTTCGTGAGGGTTATAATGTTCTGTCTCTGTTGCCGCTGCTTCAGAGAACTGCAGGCTCATTGTGGAGGCTGCAGGTTATTTCGTATATTCAAACGGGGTGGACAAAATAGGTAGGTATTATTTTCTGGACCACAGATTCAGTCTGACTGCCTGTGAGTTAATATCATTTATAGCCACGGTTGTATTTCTTAGGCCAAATGGAAATGTTTGTCGATGTGAGAGTGTGGCTTTGGTGTCGTCACCACTTTATTGTAAAGACTGGGGTCGAGTGTAAATGTAAGGTGTGTTGTGTCGTCTTAAAATATGCCTGGAATTTAACTGGAAGTGATTTATTGACTAGGTGCAGCTAATAAAATGACAACTGGCTGTGTAGTACAGTCCATCCTCTCTCTGTCTCTCTCTCTCTCCCTCTCGCTCTCTCTCTGACGTAAGCGGCCGTGGCCACGCCCCCTCCCCTCCGGTTGCCACCGGGAGCGCTGAGGGTCCAGTCTGTGTCTCCCTCCCTCCTCCCTCCTCCCTCCTCCCTCCTCCCTCCCTCCATACTCGCCGGTTACATTGTCCATTTAGAATCAGACCGGAGCTGCAGCGCTGAACCCGGACGCGGAGCGCGGAGAGCTTCCTGTTTGTGATCCTGCAGAACAGAAGGTAAGAAGGCGTTTTGTTGTTCTGTCATCTGCGTCCCGGCGGCTGCGGAGCTCAGCATCCTGGTGATGGTGGCGACGGAAGGAAGGAAGGCTGTTCCTTCGTCCCGGAGCAGCTAGTTGGTCCGTGCTGCTGCACCGGGAGGACGGGGGGCTCCTCCGGCTGCAGGCCGGGAGGGAGGGAGGGCGCGAGGGAGGGAGAGGGTGAGAGAGAGAGAGCGAGCGAGAGAGAGAGCGAGCGAGAGCGCGAG
>JAVQJF010079948.1:0-11880 GCA_036023855.1 Gadopsis marmoratus | reverse complement strand
CTTGACTCTTGCGTCCGTCAAAGCCTTCCTCTCCTCGTCCTCCTCTTCTCCCCTCACCAACAACGGCGAAGAGACCGCGGCATCTTCACCCCTCCTGAAAGAAGAGACAGAAATCACTCTCCCATCACGCTCCCATTCATTTGGACTTCTTTCCACACGAGCGCCACCATCGGCTCGTCACTTTCCATTTCCTTACCAAAAGCCAGTCCGGAGCGTGCTCGGTATGTTGACGCGGTCCTCCTTCAGTTCCCTCTGAAGTCCAACGGGGAAAAGACAACACGGCCAATCCCTCTTGCTGTCAGAAAGCAGAGGAGACGCGCATCGTCCTCTCTGCTCGGTGCACTCAGGGCTCTTCTCCCGGTGCCGCGGCTGGTGCGCCTCTACAGAGATGCTGCCTTCAAGTGCTGCTCGTAGCTCTCGCCTCCATCCACGTGCCTCTGGTCGGAAGCAGCAGCATGAAATGGACCCCAGTTAAAACCAGAGTGTTTGTTCGGGTGGATGGTTGGTTTATTTTAGACGGAATGCCCTCTGCGGATGCGGACGTGTGTGAAAAGTTCAAAATGCGGGGGCGTCCGACTGGCACCGAGGAAGGGGCGCCTGCCAAAACCTCACCAAAGGATGTCCAGATTTGATCAAAAACAAAGCGGAAAGACAAACACAACCACGAAGTCTGTTTGGAAGCAACATTTGAACTAAAAGAAAATCCATCTTGTGAGAATGCTGAAACAATGTAACACGATGCAGTGAGCTTTGACTATATTCACATGGACCTGGCTTGCCAGCAGTCCTTGCTCCACTTCTGTGCTCTGAAATGAAATCAATACAAGGAAGAGCTCGGAATTTGGTGGCACGTGGTAGATGCAGACACTTGAGTGTATCTATTGGTCCGGTGAAGTGACACTGTTGAGTTCTCGATGGCATTAATTGATTTTCTAGCCAATACTGGTCTTCGTTTACTAGCAATGCGTTTCAACAGCGTGCTGAATGTTACTTGCTACGGCTTTGGCTGTGAAAGTAACACAGTCCCTAAGGGAAATGTGTGAATACACTAATACATCAACAAAGAATGAATTACCGTATGAACCATTTGTGATATTCCAAATAACACACCTTGAAACCTATTATTCATAGCAGTAAATATACTATCAATTGTTCAAACAGCTCCTATATGCTCGTTGACCCCTAAATGGCACATCTTGGTAACTCAGTTATCCAAGAAATGTCTTGGATTGTTCCATTTTCCTTGTTGTATTTGTAGCATCAGTAGTTGCGATCTAATCCAGTTATAAGGCAGCAATAAGGGAAGCTGTAAAGAAGGCTGCCTTCTGTCTCCTCCAGCTCAAAACATTATCACATATTTCAGGTTTATTGAAAGAAATATCACAATAAACGCAGGATCGGCATGTTTCCTTTCCTTTTGTTAGTCAAACGCACAATCGCGTCTTTCGTGCCCTCAGAAATACTGAGGCAAAGAATCAAATTGTGCATAGATTTTCACTTTAAGGAGGCTAAATGATAAAGCAGCTGTCAAGTCAATAACAACAAAACGCCAATGTGCTGCTTTGAATTCAATATGCTGTACAAATATAAAAGTCTCCCCCCGAAACAGCCTGGGAAATACATAAGCACATCACAACATCACATTCATCAGCTTGAGCTTGCCTGGGCACGTTGATGTCAGTGCTTTCAAAGCTGATTTCATCTACTGAATGTTAATTATTAATCATTAAAATCGATCAGCTTCCATTAACAATTTAACCGATTAAAAATGTATTAACCGACAATGTATGTTTTGTGTACCATTTCCACGGAGCACACGCATGTTAATTTTTATACCACAAGAGGGCATACTTCACCTCTGTGGTTAAGAAAAAACTATTGGCGAAACAAAAGAACAAGCAGTCAGTGGCAAATGTTAAGGCAAGACGAAGAGGGCATTACGCTGTGAAAGGGGACAATGCTCAGTGCAAATACTGCAACACCGTCTGAAAATTCGGACTCCGGTACGACATCAGTGTTGTACCACCTGAAAAGTCAGCAGCCAGACGGTTGCAGTGCAAGTTGAAAGCAGAACACTGTCCTACCAACAAACTACAGTGATGTGCGTGCAGAGACAGTAACTCAGAGGCTTTGCTTTATGCTGGAAAAGAACATGATTATAATAACCTATAAACATGGCGGTGAGGAATTTCATGAGCTACCGAACTACACCGAACCAGGCTATTGCATAGCCACGATTCGAGCTCGAGCCTTATTGTTCATGGACCTTCATCCATTCTAAATAGGATATTTTACTCTTGTCTGATTGGTCAGAAAATGAAATTCTAAGTGCCCCTAGTCTGGGTATCCATTTTTCACATACATCCATTTTTCATTTACCCTCAGAGGGAGCCATCGCATCAGAACCCATCTCCGGCCATCCGTTTCTTGTTGCATGGCATGCGGTTTTCCTTCAAGGTTATGGATGGGCTGTGTTCAGACTCAAGATGATGTTAAGTCCTTGATCTTGAGGCCTTTTCAGTTAAGAGGGCAGGGAGCTAGTGGGCATAGATTTTGGATAATGCAACCTAGCTGTATGTGGAAAAGAGTGGGTTTTAATTACTTTGATTTATATCACTGTTATGCTACTGCTATCACTGAAAATGAAATAGTAGGTACCCTGCTTTTTAGAGACTGAGGTCGTTTTAGGGTAACGCATTACTGACACTGGGAAGTGCTGAATATGAACACAAAAACATTTAAAATCAACGTAAATTCTAGAGTATTTATTAACTTTGACATTAAATTGTTTAATTTGTTCCTTTCATTTTTATAGTATCTTATTATGCTGTTTCTTTATCTGATAATCATATATTATAGCCAATGAAGTTAATTTCAAGGTGAGAAATGCACAAACACACACACACAAACTCTACAAGGACATATTCATTCATTAAATAAATAATTGAACATTTAAAAACCAGCTATGCGATGTTGTGACAAAACACATACTTTGCCAGACAAACCTACTTAAACACTTAAATTTGAAAAGGGAAAACAAATAAACCACCATATCACTTTGAACAGAAATATGAATGAAGTTAAAATGTCAGGAGGCTATCAGAAGGAGTCTCGTCACTAAACAGCCCCAGGGGAAATATGCAAAACCTCATCTGGGAAACCAGACATGTTTCGGTCAATTTAATTCCCATATCATAGTCAAAGTATCAAATTACATTTCCTGACCATTCATTCTCAGTCCGAGTGTAGCTTCAGTGTAATCTACAGCGTTTGTGTGGTGTGTGTATATACTCACAGATGTAAGCTATATAATTGCGCCTGTGTGAGGGTGAATGGGTACGTGTGTGTGGGTGAGTGCGCTCATGTGCCTGAGTGTGTGTGTGAGTGCGTGCGTGTGTGTGAAATCTGCACCCACACGTTCCCTTAAAGCACTCTCCTGCCATCTACAGGCGCATTCTCTCTCCCTTCTTCTCCCTCCCCCTTTCTCCCAATCACAAACCTGGTGTTAATCATGCTGGCATCATCTAAATATTCATTGCACAACTTCAGAGTGTGCACGCTGCACACACTGTCAGTATGCATGTACCTAACTCCATGCGTGTCCTCTGTGCGCAGATTTGTGGGCCCTGCATCGGCTGTAAGTCTTATATGTTGCATTCAGAAATCAATAAGCCATGTGTGAGGCTGGTGTCCTGAGAGACAGACAGGAAGAGAACGAACAAGAGAGGAAAATGGAGGGAAGAGGGGGGCTAAAGGGGAGAGGATGGAGGGAGGGGTGTGAGGTAGGAGATATAGGAGAGTGTGAAGAGGAAAGCAGCAGAAGGAGGAAGAAGAATATAGGATAAGAGAAAGCGAGGGACCCGAGAGAGAGTGAAAGGAGCATAGAGAAGAAATAAGGCAATGAAACATGAGCAGAGAAGCAAAATGAGTATGAGAGAGAGAGAGTGAGACAGAAGGAAAAGAGGGAGAATGAGATGAAGAGATGTAAAGTAAGGCGATGAGGGAAGAAAGTGGAAAAAAGCAACGGAGACAGAAAAAAGGATGATGGGAAAAATGGGAGGTACAAGATGAAAAAACATTTAGACTAGAAAATTGTAGAAAGGGCGTGAAGGGAAGGGGGAAGGTCCTGGAAAATAAAATGGAAATGTATGTGTGAGAGGGATAAAGAAAGGAGGAGGAGAGGGAGACGGGGGAGAGAGAAAACGAGAAGGAATGAAATGGTCGAGCTGGAGATTCTTGCATCAGTAATACCATCCAATCTTCTGAATGGTTCTTTGCAGTCGCCCCAAAAAGCAGACACACCGAACAGGCAGGTGTAATGTATTCCAGCATGTCCTAGAAACCCAGGAAACTAAGGTTCACATTACATACTTATTCTCCTGCCTCATCCAGAGCAGCTTACATATTGCAAACAGGTAGAGGCATCAGTGTCTTCTTCAAAGTAATGCTGTTAACAGGACTGAACTTGTCAACCATGTCTCTGTTTATCCCTGCTGGTTCAAACAAGGTTACATACATGATTGCTGGATTTCCAAAAACCTATTTATTAGCATCCATTACTGTTGCAATTGTTCTGATCGCAGCGATCAATTTTTTTATTTTTTTTTAGGATTTGAGATGACACATCCCGTCTGTTTGGAGCCGCCGAGTGCTTCGGTAAATCGGCAATTTCATCTCCATATACAATCCGTATTGTTGTAATTGTTGCACAGCACGACGGAACACGCCAAATCTTTGAACCAGCCATTTACACAGATTATTTTTTGCCTGTGAGCTCTCCTGAAACAGCGAGCAAAGCTTAAAGGGAATTTATTAGTAACCTACAAGAAGGCACAGGTCTGTCCTTCTGTTCCCGTGCCATGTCAATTGTGTTTTCATTCAGACAAACATGACGCTCTTTTTGAAAAAGATCACAGACACATTGGCAGTTGAGGAACAATTTAACACTATTACTAGACACGGTCAGGTGAAGTTCCTTTCAAATATTGCAAGTAAGTAGCCTTTGTGATGGCATTACCTGGTGCACTAGACCAGTTTTTCTTTGAGGAAAGGCTAGGGTATGCTCGAGTATGACTTGTCATCGGACAACGTTGAAAAGTCCAAAGTGTTTTTAACTGTTCCAAATGGCTTTACTCTCATGCGGGGTGAAAAGTCTGCCGATCATAGAGAGGGTTGACACGTGATAGTCGTTAAAATGGGGACAAAAGTGACAGAAGTAGTTGCGTCAAAGAAGAGCATAAGAGAAAAGTTCCAATCTGGTCTACTCTCTTAACCTTCAGACATGCTGCCAACTGCTGTGTGAAGAGGGCGTGAAATGATAGAGTGGCAGCTTCAGAAAGTTACAGTAATTGTGACATGCAGCCTCCAGTTTGCAACGTGTACGGGAAAGGGGTTTCGGATGCAGATGCAGTAGGCTTCCAAGTTGACATACACGGGTTAGTTCAGGCAGATCTCTATCTCTCTGTTCATCTTCTCTATTCGTCCACCCAACCAACAGGCAAGCAAGCAGTAGTTAAAACAATGGGCAAGAGAAAGGCACAGTCTTGAAAGTTTGGTAAATGCTTAATTTTAACAGTTATGATTTCAAGGTAAGGCGATATGTTTGAATTCAAAATCACCCCCTGAAAAATGTTTGATTTCCAACACAATCTGGTGTTTCATCTACACAATCACCCATGTCAACCAAAAGTCTTCTAATATTTGAAATGATGTGAACCCCGTCATCTTATTTGTTTGTTGTCTCGTGGCATTCACAGTAGCGACTTATGTGATGTTAAAGGCTTCGAGAGTCTGGAAGAAACCTAGAAAACTTGAATTTTACTCTTAAAAAGCTGTACGAACCCTGAAGACAACTCAGGTGTTTCACATAGATTTCACGTAGTGCTGAAAATGACATCGTCCATAGTGACAGGATCCGCGATTCGTCGCAAGCATGAAGCATATTTGATACGACTCCCTACACAGCAGGGCAGCCACATCCTCACAGCAGGGTGGCAACAAGACCCTGTCAGAAGTATATTCTGAATATTTGACTTGAGCCCTTCTGGGACTGGCATAAAGCGGTCACGTCTCTATGTGAGCAGGCGGCTTAGCTGCAACTGTGGAAAATAAGAATCCCATTTTGTGAAGACGTTTTGTGAAGAGCAGCATCCAAGCAAAGCAAAAAGGACGGATTTATTTATTTTTTGTCAGTGGAGCATGGTCCCTCAACGGGATATCCGCTAATGAGGTAATTGACTAACGAGATATCCAATCAGGAGCCACAGTGCCGGAGGGCGAGAAGGCGGCTGCTGTCGACACAATCGAGCGATTCCCATTTTACACACACACACACACACACGCACGCGCGCATTTATGCCCACACACTCTACCACGGAGAGAATATTTGTTCATCACCAGCTGCCTGTGTACAAGCATTGCTCGTGGGGTGTGTATGGAGAGAGACAGATTGTGTATGAGTGCTGGATGTGAGTCTGTCTGTGTGAAAGGGGGCGATGTACAACAAGCGGCCGCATCATTGACTTCACAACAAGGTGACAGTGGACACTGCAAGCAGACACACCCACACACACACCAGGTTTTTGCTCTGATTAGCTTCACCCATGGCCGACAACATCAGGAGTGTCACCCTCGGTTATTGTGAGGATGGATACAGATGTCATCTGATTGAAAAGAGGAAGAGAGGAGGAATGGCATTACTCTGAGTGTACTGCAGAAACCCTGTATTTGCAACAGTCAGCCATTGGTGATATGAGGTTTCTGTGACTCCCTGAGAAAATATGGTGTATTGTGTTCATGTTGCGTTGAAGGCTACCATAGCACTTTATGTGCTCAGTAAATACCACGACTGCTGCACTGGCCTCATTTTTCTTCATTCCTGAAAAGGTGACTTTGGCGAATTCACCGCCGGTACGCCCGGGCCACACCGCCTACCTCTACCTGTGCGTGACGGCTAGCTCGCTGAAGTGCTGCGACTCACAGAAGCTGTGGCGCTGCTACTGCCTGCTGTATCTTTCTACACTGAATTTGATTATGGCCACCAGTAAAAGAACGTTTCATTTCATTCTAAATTTTGTTTATATTTAGTTTACTTTAAAAAGTTTAAGAGGCGTGGCTCAATTGTAAAAATTATGTTTTTTCATATCTGTGATGTATTCTACAGATATACCTAGATAGACATCGAAACTGCAGTGAAAGGTGTAATGTTGCTGGTATATGACTATCAACAGATCATTTTCACTTTCTATTTTTGCTGAGAACTGCATGCATCACACGAAGAAAAATAGGCAACGCACCAAATTTGTTAAAACCGTGTGTGTGTAATCGACTTGTCTGTTTGGCATTTATGATGATAATGATTGAATGTCTAGTTTGGTAAGAACATACAGTTTACTTATTTAAACCAATTGAACACAAAAATACAGACATTGGAAAAACTGAAGATATTCCTGCTTCATTAGGAATTTCATTTGCACTTCACGTATCAGGAATATTCTTGATGCTCAGATGCGTTTATTTACTTTCTTTGCTCCCATTGACATTCATCTTTGTTAAGTGTTGCAGTTGATAAGAGAAGACTGTTTTGTCACCGGGTGACACAGAAAACATGAATTCTGCTCTGAGAGCAATCCTGGAGGTATTATTGCACATCGAAGCGAGATATTGATGTGGCGTGTGGTTTTTAAGGGGTGAAGCGGACGTGGCCCCAAGCAGCCAGTTCCCATTACTTTCAGATAGTGGTGATTTGGATGCAATCTACTGCACACCATTGCACCATGTATGCATGTGTGTGTGTGTGTGTGTGTGTGTGTGTGTGTGTATGTATGTGCACATGTGTGTGGTCTGTGTGTAATCCCTAATAAAGCAGTGATGGACTGTGGTGTGCAGCCATTTTGAGTGAGATGGACTGAAGTATTGTACAGCAAATGTTCTCTCTCTCACTACATAAGTCTTTTTTTCAGTCACACACACTGCCTGCAGGAAAGGAGGAATCTTCCAAAACGGCAATTTATCCGCATCTCATTCCCTCCTTTTCACTACATCTTTCCTCTCTACACTGTCAGAACAGGACACAAACACACCCTCAATCACACACACACACACACACACACACACACACACACCTACACACACACAGAGGTGGGAGGGTTTTGGGTTGTAAATCCAGCACCAACTGAGAAGCTGTCGCCGGCCACACCTGATAAATAAGGAGCTCTTGTGAGTGTGTGCATGTGCGAGTGTGTCGACTATGTGTGTGTGTGTGTGTGTGTCGAATTTATGGCTTTTAGTTTAGTGAAGTTAACAATGAGGTAGAAAATCATCAAAGGAGAGAGAGAGGTGGGATGAACACAGCAGAGTGCAAGCATGTCTATCCATTATGCCAAATCAAAAAGGGAAAAAGAGCTTATTAAAATACAGTATCTTATATTTAGCAATCATCCAATCTTTGAATTACTCTAATTTAAAAACAATCACATATATCTACGTAAAAAAATATGACGGGATTACTTAAACCTGCTTAAGGCAGGAGAAACACTTCATACACACAACACCTAATTTTATAATGGAACACCTGTCCGCGTTAGCTTCCCTGTTGTGTTGATCCTTTTCACCTGGTCCCCTGTGCCTCATCCCCTCTGTGTATATATGCTGTCTTTTGTCGGTTCACTGCAGTTGTATGCTGTGTGTTTCTGTTGCCACCCCGATTTAGACTTTGTTCTCTAGTTGTATGGTTAATCTGTTTGGACTGTTTGTGTTTGATGCCCGTCGCTTCCTGTCAGATTCCTGGACTTGCCTGAAGAACTCTATCTCTGTTCCTGTTTGGCCCCATGGATGTTCTTCGTGTTTTTTGTGCATGGATTTTGGACCTGTTGCCTGTGTTCCTGTCGACCTGTCTACCGGCAGTGCCCTCCTGTAGTTCACCCACTTTAATAAATCATTGCAACTACTCCTGTCGGCCTACGCTGTCTGCGCTTGGGTCCTACTCTACCTACACCCCGGTTTGTTACAATTCCCTGTAGACTGAGGAGACTCAGTACATGAAGGTGCTCATCACCTGTAGGTTTCTTTGCTTTAGTTTCCCTGAATGTGCCATGCAGCAGCTCTGCAAATCAAACCCATTGTGCCGTAAGAACCACAGCGCTGTCCATTCGGCCCTTCCAATAACCTAGCTGCAATCAAATAACAATGGCCTCAACAACATTTTGAGATGACCAGCACTCTAAAGATCAACCGGTGCAGGACATCAAGTTACCTAGCAACAGCAATAGTTATAGTTAATTGGAAGTGTGGGTTGGGTCACAAGGGGTTTGTTGAACAACTGCAATGTGTTGTTTCCCTGCATTTTTTTTAGCTTTTTTGTAACACCTGACATTTGTCAAAGAGGCACCATACTTATCACGAATAACGTTGTCATAAAATGATTGTTTAAAAAGGTATGCATATCAGACCAAGCAGGTTAGATGTGAGGGGCTGCTGTAGGGATTTAAGGCAGAGTGGGACATTATGTCAACTCTTGTTCGACATGTGTACAGAAGACCTGTGTGGTAATGAAATGCTTGTTAAACATACTTTTCCCCATAATTAATCTCTCTTTTTTGTATACATTCTTTCTCACAGATGTTACAGATGTTGAGTGCATGCTCCCAGTACGGTCCTGACTTTGACATCATTAAGACAGTTATACTTTAGCTAATTAGATTAGATTCCTGAGATGACTCAATGGATAATAAAGATGTTTATCGACAGTGATGATAAAACTGCAGTATATGCTCAGTGTAACACACACGCTCAACTGATGATGTTACTGTTCAGGGATTACTCTGGCCCCCTGCTCAGCTGTGGTGTAGGTAGAAAACGAGCAGCGTGCAGGGATTTACAGCCGCCATGAGGATGTTTACATGTGTGTGTGTGCGGAGGTCTTACATTGTGTCTCTTATGATTGTCAGCATAAATGTACCCATATGTCAGGCAGTGATAAGGAACCTTGCAAAAAACCTTGCCTAACTGAAGCTGAATCCCACCCAAAGCTGCTCATGTCCAGATGTGACGACTTTCCTAGTACTTTTCAGAGTAAGTGATGCTGAGTAGCTCTCAGTTGCAGTGGTTTACATTGAGATGTGCATGTATGTGAAATTGATGTTTGAGATGTAACTTTAAGTTTTACTTTTATTATATGGACCAGTAGACCAAAAAGAAAAAAAGAGGCAAACATATTTACTCTAAATCTGCACCCAAGAGATCAACATAATACATTTGTTCACTTAATATACTTATTACGACGCGTTGGTTTCACCGGTTCACCAAGGGCACAGCAAGCCCCTACTGCTGCTCCAAAATCATGTTTTCTCATGATCCTTGATGTAAAGCCATCAGAATCACATTTCTTATATTTCTATAAACATTGCCACCATGGATCTTCATTTGGCACTTTAAATACCTCGTTCCTCCACTTGTTCGCATACTGTACCTTCTAATCTAACCTGAGGGACTAAAAAAAACATACTGTTCTGCAGATCCAAATGGCCTTCCATAAAAATCACAACAAAAGGCGATTTCCAGTGTTACTGGGCACTGATTTGACACCTGCTGTCAAATTATTTTTACATTTTGCTTAGGTTGTATCCCATTGGCTGTACTGTTAGTGAGCACATCATCAAGTTAAGGACAGGACGCACTGAATTGTTCTCCGCAAAGGCCTACTGTATCTGTCAGGGACTTGTGAGCGTTATCTGTAGAGGGAAACAGAATAGATGAAGTGACAGAGTGGTGGAGTGGTCGAAGCTGTGATAGATGGAAAAGGAACAGCGAGGCAAAAGGGAAGCAAAGTCTATGAGAGACAAACAGAGGCAGGTGCTCAGTGTTCAGCGCCATTGTCGGACAGCAACGTTCACCTGCTAATGCCAGAGTACACATAACTGATCTAATTATCTCCCAATGGCACACTTTCTCACACAGTCTGAACAAAATGAATCGCATTTTGAAATACAATCATAATGAAATTTTAATCAAAACCTTTTCATTCATTTGTAAATGGATTTTATGTGTGCAAGAATGAGTTTGTGTGTATATGCATTGTCATGACAGAGAGAGAGAGAGAGAGAGAGCAATATAGAGAGGGGTATTCACATAAGTTCCATATATTAGACAACAAACAGCTTTTCCTGAGGACACTCCTGGGACCCAGACTGAGGAGCCTTAAGGAATTGTGCTACAATGCTCACAAATGTCACATGCCATTAGGTGCTTTGTCCTTGCTTCCTGTTTTATTTTGAAATGACCTGGTTTGTCTCTTTAGTTCCTGCCCTTGTGTCTTGATTAACCACACCTGCTCCCCAGTACGCACCGGCCCCTGGTTCCCTCATCAGGCAGATCCATTCCTTTGCTCTTTGCCAGATTGTCTCGTGTTTCCGCCAACACTTCCAGACTTTTGCGCAAACCCTGTTTTTGATTGTGCAATGGTGATACCATGGGAGGAGATGTAGGTTTAGGGTGATGGAGAGTATAATGATCACATGGGTAGGGTGACCTAGTGGTTTGAGTACCATCCAATTACTGAAAGGTCACAGGTTCGATCACAGAAGAAGACACTGTGTGTCCATCAACTACCATGCATCATGTCAAATACTCTTTGAAATAGACCCTGAATCAGTCAGTTCAAGTTCATGAATGGTAAACACGCTGGTATACCCTGTATATTAATCAATCTGTATTGTAGAGGTGCAAACAGTTTGACCTTGACGTACAGTGTGTGAAAGGAGCATTTTAGATACGATGAAATCCAGGGGCGGCTGGTATCAATGGGCTAGCAGGGCTCAGCCCTCCCTGTCCTTTACAATAAATATGATAAAATAATTATAAAAAACCTTAAAACAGATCGTC
>JAVQJF010079945.1:0-65120 GCA_036023855.1 Gadopsis marmoratus | reverse complement strand
CCCTAACAGGAAAGGGTACGCCAACACAGATTCTGCCCTATCGGCCCAAAGCTTCCCCAGTGGCCCCATTGGTTGTATGATACGTGGCCGGCACATGGACACCGTGTCCACTTTCGGCCATGGCCCGCACCTTTCCCATGTTAAATGTGGGCCATAAACCCCACTTTCCCTTACGCTTGTGACATCATCTGGAGCCAGGTCCCACCCATACACCCGCCAATCAAATCAATCAACTCACAGCTGTCAATCATGATGTCACACCAACCTTTTTATAGCCAGCCACCAGGGGGCGATTGAGATGTTTTGGCTTCACTTTTGGGGAGCTTTTTGGGAGACCGTCTAATTACAACTTCCGGGTCTGTCATGTGATGCACACTGGCCACAAGAGACTGTTCCCCATAGACTACAAACTACTTAATTAACTTTTATTTAGATTATTATGTCCTAAAAGTTGTAAAATGCATAAATAGCTGAATCCAGAGTTATAGAGTCACTGGCATTCACGTGAATGAGGTGGAGACAGAGCGGTTGGGAGGCGGGGCTAAAGGAAGCGCCAGTGTGCTTGTTCTATCTTTACAACCCGGAAGCTATGTGGAAGATCCAGGTATTTTATACCCAGGAAGTCAAATTCTTTCTGACTTTTGCCACTGAGCAACAGGGGCCCCGCCTTCGACGCTGTATCCAGTTCTCTTTGTACATCCATGACTTTTAAATGTTGCTAATGTGGGCTGAATACTGGAGGAAATATGGAGTATAGTGATCTGTATTTTGTATTACGGTGTTGTGAGAATGTTTCCTCTAATGCTACTTCCAAGTATTTGCCTGTGTGCAGGCCTTCAAAGATGTAATTGATATACGCAAAGGCCCACTCAAAAATGTCTCTGATTGGGCCTTTTATAGATGCAGCGGGAGAAGAAGCTCATTTCTCACATTGCCGATTGCTTGTGAAGCAAGGCAACAAGTATTGAATTAGTTTGCATGAGAGGAGGGAAATTGAAATATGGATTGGGGTCGCAAATGCCTGCCAGTGCTATTGGCTGTTTCGGTTATGGTGGATGAAATGTATTTTCTGTGTGTATGTGTGTGTCAGTGTGTGACTGATGTAGACAGTGCCGGCATCGAATGGTTTTCCACCTTTCCTATTTTCCAATAACAAGTTGGGAGAGCAGGAGTGACACAGATGAAGTGAATGTTTTAAGAGGAAACGTAATCTTAAAGACAAGCCAAGCCATTCCTCACTCTAATACGCTGCCTCATCCTCTGCTTCTGCTGCATCTCTGCTGCCGCCTTGGAGCCAGACACGAGCCAGCTCTCTCGCCATCTGCCATTTATATGTATTTAAATCATGCATTCATGCTGAGCTTGGACCTGTGACTTGAACTGGTCAGGTCCCCGGTCTCTGCCAGGCTGCTCCGCACAACTCGTGACCCGGAGAAGCCATCTGAATATGAATGAATGACAACACGGTGTCACCGCCCAAAAGTCAAATACAATTTTGCTGATATTATCTGGCATTTAAGCCTGGAAAATGGTGACCCGTCCTAATGGTTTGATTACCAGATCCAGCATAGTCAAGGCAGAAATATTGTCTGATTTTAGAAGGTAGTGGGAATAATAAATAAAGTGTTGAGGACGTTGTGAAGCCAGAAACTGGACTTTAGATGTTAAATGAGATCAATAATAACAAACATCATCTAGATTTGGATCTAACAGAATACAATTACTCACATGCATAGTCATACTATACTGTGATTGTGTGACATAAAACATTTCTTTCAATTTTTGTTTTATGTTTGCAGACAACGTGGCCTCCCGAGTTAGTAATGTACCATTTGATATAAAAAGAATGGAGCTGAAACGGTTAGTCCATTTATGGACTTTAGTCTTTAATAAAAATCAAGTAATTGACAGATTGTTTAATAATGTTAGTTATTTCTTTAACTTGTAGCCCATATGTATCACCTTTCATACAAGAAATGCAGCTCTGAGTGCTTTCAGAGTAATATCTGAGTTCCAAGAAAGAGCAGTTAATTCAAATAACAGTGAAAAATCTTAAATGCAAACAAGTTGTAAGTAGCTGTCGTCTTCAGTTTGAGATGAGAAACAGCTCCTTTGTTACATTTGAATTTTTGACAGATAAAGAAAATGCTGTAGTTACCCTCACGATTCATGTTACTGATATATGAAACCTCTCTTGTAGAAGGACAATGAACCAAACCAATTGAGATAAATGCATGGGAAGCCACTTGTAAGGGATTTGAATGGTCTAAAATTATGAAGTTCGCAGGTAAGGACCACTTCACCCTCCTCACCCCCAACAGAAAACACTCCAGTTTCCTTTTAACGGTGGGGGGGCTGGAAAAGAGAGAGGACAGGAGGAGGCGGAGGGAGAGTAAGAATCGTTGCTGTGAAATCGATACTTCATACTGTTCTGAAATTGAAGGGTTTTTTTTTTGTCAGAAACGTCGTGTAGAAGGTGGAATATGAAATAGCTTTGGTGGTGGCCCCTGATGTAAGCAGCAGTATTGATTTCCAGAGACCTGGTCCAATTATGTTACCACGGGTTTTGTCAGTGCCCTTTAAAGGACCAGGGTGACTCTGGTGGGGCACGATTTTGGGCATCGCCTGACTTTGCCTCGTCTCTTCCTCTCTGAGTGGTCGGCTGTTTTTGTGACCAAAGCCACAGAGGAAAAAGTCAAGGAAATAGAGTCTGCTGTTTCTACAGTTCCCAGAGTCTCTCCGAGGACACAGCTGCAGGATGGCAGATTTCCCCTGTTGGCAGTTCCTGTTAAGAGATTCACTGGCATTACACCATAAAGAGAAAATAATCCTCTCTCTGTGTGTGGTAGTATCTGTCCGCATGTGTGTCTGTTGGCAAGTGGCTCACAGAGAGAGAGAGAGAGTCTGACTGAGTGGACTGACAGAATCAGTGTCTGCGTACGAGTGGAGCCTGGCTTTGTTCGTCTCTATGTGCGGGTGTGTTTTGTTGCCGAACAAGGACGGGGGATGTATTAATGTCTGTATGGCTGCAACTTGTGTTGAGGTGTATTCACACATATCCCCCACAGTTTAGCAGTTATTGTGAACAGCCAGACGTTAGCAGAGAAATTGCTGCTGTTTTAAAGCTTTGCTGGAGGATTTGCAGGGTAAAATGGTCTGTAATTCCCATCCCGCACTCCCGCTGTGCTGTCCCTGCTGCTGACGCTGCTTTCATACTGCCCCAGTCTGGCTTCATAAGGAAAAGGGACAGGAGGGTATCAGCTCCTGGAACAATATAGGACATTTCCCCCCCCATCTCCACTCTTGAGATTCAAAAAAAGTTTCCTGGCAATGAAAAGAGGGCTTTGCTTCTTACTCTCGCCCTCTCTTCCCCTTTGCTTCCTCCACAGTCACCATGTGTCCCCTCTCTTCTTCCCCTTCCCTCTCCCTCAACTCTCGTTCTCTCTCTAAGTAGCGGGAGTCTCATGCAATATGCTGTGTTTCCCCACTCGAGTGTTAATGAGGCAGATGAATATTCATGATGAGGAGGCTGACATCGCTGTATGGCGATTGTGCAGGGGATGTTTGTGTGCACAGGCACTGTGGTGGCCACATATCTGAGGGATCTGTTGTGCAGCAGGGTAACCATCAGGGGACTCTGGGCTCCTCTGCTAATGATGCAGATGTGCGTCCCTGAGTTTTGTTTTGGTCAGTGATTGTGGATGACCCCTTCCCAAGGCCTCTCCTCTCTCCCTGGTGGCTGCTGGCAGAGCTTAAGTTTAGCCTCCAGCTGCTGGTGGAGGACAGGCTGATAGTGCGAGACTGAGGAGAGGAGCCATCTCTCAGTTGGCTGCCCACACTCCTCCTCCTCCTCCTCCTCTTCCTCCCCTGCTTCTGGCTTATGACAAACAGATGCCATGGGCCACCTCTCTGGGGATCATCTCCATCCTTTTATTATACTTCTCTCTCTTTCTTGCTACCTCTCTTCATCTTTTCATTTTCGTTGTCTCCTGCGTTTTCTTTCTGGGAACATATTGTCCTGTGATGTCTGCAGCCGCCAGCGCTACTCTTTGAAGGACATATGAGAAAGCATGTGGCCCGTTTTAGCAGCAAAAGGCTGCGTGATACGTGCTCGTCAAGTCTCCATTGCCATTTCCTCCTGTGCTCCCCCCCCTTGCTCTTCAGATTCTCTTTCAACAGTCCCATAGTGATCTCTCACGTTCTCTCTCCTCTCTTTCCTCCTTTGCTCGGCAGCCTCTCATTTCCATTTTTTCTCTTACTCGCCATCCCAGTCTTCATCTTCTCTCCCTACTGTCTTCTGCCTGCAGCTTTTACTGGTCCCCTTTCCCCCTCTTATTTGCCATTACTCCCTTTTTTTCCCCTCTCAGCGTCCGTCTTTACTCCGTCTTTTCCTCTGTGCGATATCCAACCCCTGCTGTCTGTGTACCCCTGAAAGAGCTCCTATGGTTCGATGGCTCTCCCACCATCCATTTTCATGTGTGTTTATGTCCGCAGCACAGGTGGAAATGTGTGTTTGTCTGCCTGTCTCATGCTGTTTGTACCCAGCAACCTTTAATTTGGGAAAGGTGAGTCTGTCTGTGCTGTAGAGAAGGACAGATAGTTGGACTGGCTCCTTTTTTATGTCTACTATTTGGTGACATAATAGAGGCGTTCTTGCTCCTCTGTGCTCTTGGCCTCCCTGCGTTCATGAAAACGGTCGCACTGCCACTTAATATAGTCAGTTCCAGTCTAGCAGACATCCATGCTGATTCTCATGAACACACATATCCTTCCTGCAGTTGGTGAAAGGGTGGAGGCTGGCCAATTTATCAGCGCCCCTGACTGTAAGGCTACAGGGAGCCCTCCGTCTTCATCAGTTCACTCAGCAGATAGGCACACCCCAGTCACTGCTACTAGACTTACCTCATGTGTCTCCATTACACGTTAATAACAAAGCTGGGAGGGTGACTAGAAATGGTGCTCCATGTTATGCCACAGAAACAGAGGTCTGCAGGTGGAACAGGTTAAAAACGTGTTTATTACCTCTAAAAAACGAGAAGGCCGTCAGATTGATTTCAGGTAAAGTGTTTCCCACAGGCCGGCAGGTTGTTACATTAGTTGTTACAATAATAATCGGCAGATTATTATAGCAGTCATTTTATTATAAGCTAATGAGAAAAACATTAGCTAAAGTGTGTGTGCAATGTTGGATGATGTTTTATTGTGTGTGTGTGTGTGTGTGTGTGTGTCGACAGTGTTTCCCACAGGATATCATGAGACCCTCTGGGGGCCCTTCCTGGGGGCATGTCCCCCCAGGAAGAATTAAACATTTGCATCAATCCGGTCTTTTTAACACAGAATTTGCTAGAGCACACATTTGAGCAAAAGTGGTTACCTGTGTTGAACGGGTTTATTGAGATGGAGTTACATCACTAGTGACAAACATTGAACCTTGCATTTGGTCATCTTAATTTTCCCAACCTTTGAGAAAAAGAGTTCCAATTCTCTCGTGTAATTAAATTCGATCTTCTTGCAGCCTGTTGCGAAGGTCTGATTTGACCTGAAAATGAAGGTAACCACAATTAGCCAAGTGGAGAAGATTCTGCAGTTTTGTTAATGTGCAAGGAGTTAAATGTTTGGCACATATCTCTGCAACTTCAGTCATGCCCTTTGTCCTTACCCTGTTCATTGTGGAGAAGTGTGAATGAAAGCTGGCAGTAATACTACTTGCACTTTAATCAAATATCTGCCACTCGCAAGACATAAGTCATCGCGCACAAATTCAAGCTGGCAGCTCCGAGTGAGAAATAAAACTGGGATAGACATGACCACTGAGTCACACTAGGAAACTTTTCCAATTTTCTTATCTAGGCTAGCTAGTTAAACACTTACCTCAAACGATGTTGTGTCTTCAAAATGCCGCCAGAAATGTTGTTAAAGACAGTCGGTTCCAGTGAGTATCTGTGTTTATTCATTTATAGATTGTTGTAAGCAATATATGTACAGAGACACTCCGATTGGCTGTAACTGCATCCACTATAGAAATGTGACCTTTACACTCTGGTAAATATAACAAACAACGCGCCATGCAAAAGGGGAGACCATGCACATATTTTAAAACTTTACATATTAGGCTTACAGACAGAAGTAAATGGCTCACATAGTTATAATAACTCCATTAACCAAATTAAACATCAATTTGGAGCATCTCAGAACCCAATATCAGTGGTAAATGAAATTGGAATAAAATCACACGCAAGTAAAATGATCTCTGACTGTATTTATTATGCTCACTGGACTAGACAAGCTCATCACGGCAGGGGATATCTCAGGGCCGCCTGCTCTTTCCATCTCCCCCCTCTGTCTCTCCGCTGTCCTCGGCCCGTGTGCCCCCTCGCCTTCCTTGGCCTGTTGCTGATCAAAGCCTCTTTGAGGCTGCTGAGCGGGTCCAGGGCTGGTAGTGATGTGATGATATGTGTACGTCTTCAGAATCTTCCCTTCTTGTGTGATTAGATGGCGCGTGACAGGCAACGTCAGCCCCATCAGCTCACATTAAGCCCCAGTGCTGTGCTGCCACCACCGCCGCCGTTTCTATCCTTTAATGTTACACCTTCCTCGCCAGCCGATTCAATTATCGGCGATTATGTTAGTGTCGAAGTCTTTAGCACTGGGCTGAGCCCCACCGTTGCCTCCTCCTCCTCCTCCTCTTCGTCGCTGTGTGGCCCAGAGGCCCAACAGAAGCCACACTACGCTGATCCCCTGTCAGAGCACTGCTGCTGCAGAGGGACAGCTTTACAGACAGCTCTAAGTTCAACCGTCCTCCCCAACAGTGTTGTGACAACGCAAGGAGAGTTTGTTATGCCTGACAAAACTCCCCCATGTAAGTTCTCCTCAACGAGAAAGCTGCGTAGCGATCAGCTCCATCACGTTCAATTGTGGATGTAGCTGTCCTTGGATTGAACATGGTTGCACATTGCTTGAGAAGACCGTGTTGTAAGTAGCCAATCAGGGATCACAGAGCCTTCGCTGCACCACACATGTATTTCATCTCTTTCTCTCATGGCTTTCCTCAGAAGTACACATTTGGCCTTGGATTTACGGGTGTTGCACTGTGTGTGTGTGTGTGTTATTGCCACTGCAACACACAGGGCAGTGAGGCGGCTCGTTAAAAACCCCTCTCGGCTGCAAGGTCACAGCTCTGGCTTTTCCACTTTTGTGCGTGTCAATGCTCCGTCACACACAAACGTTCACACACTTTCTAGAGTCTTTAAATATCACAAAGCTGCACATTTATGAAACACACACACATTAAGATGCGCACTAACAACTGCGTTTGCTTGGCATGCATTTTCAAGCACATAAACATCAGCTGCTCCGTCACGTTCCCCACCTCCGTTCTATTTACTCGCATACATGCAAGTGCAGTCAGTATGGTTGGGTTCCAGTTTTGATCTGGTTCTCGAGCTAGAACTCTGGCACTAACAAGTCTCTCGTGAAACCCCCTTTTCTCTCCTCACCCTCTTTCATCTTCTCATCTTTATCCGGTGCTGTCCGTCGCTTTACCCGTTAAAATGTCAGATGTGCAGATAATTTATGATTCATTCTGTAACAAGGGATGTCCTGATAAAGCTTCTTTTTTTTCCCCCCAAACGAGTCTTTCAATATTAGTCTGATCCGATATTTCTATTGACCTAAATGCTGATTGAATATGTATGCTGTCTGCCACATTAAAACAACAGGTTTGTAAGCTTGGATTACAGATATGAAATGAATTAAAGTTTTACTCTGAGAAACGGGAGAGACAAAAAAACTATTGATCCTTTGAATCGGTTCAGGATGTTTCTGTAAGAGCTAAAATGAAACCTTTGGCTGCTGTCTGCTCTGCAAGCTGCCTGTACTCTGTCAAAAATGATTTGAGAGGGAAAATAAACTTCACTCTTAAACGCCACTGTACTAAGTCAAGTGGACTGACTGTTTTGTAGTTCAACAACTGAGTGGTGCCTATTGGTCTTGTCGACCTATAGCAATAGAGACCAACAGAGCATTACTGTTCTCTAGAGATTTGATTTAGCTGATTACGTCACATCAGTTTCAGAAGAATCCAGCCGGCCAGTTTGAACGTGCAAAGTAAGAGGGCTGTACTGTACCTGCTATTCCAATGTGTCATGTACATTTACTCAGCAGGTTGTACTTGCAGATTGGGAACATTAATTAGGCTGCCTCAAAAAAATAGTAATGTTTCTGCCTCTTCAGCCAACAAAAGGTGAAGAGAGCGCTTTGGGTTTCAGCTATTCTGACATAAACATCAAATCAGGTTTGGTAAGGGATATTCGAAAGGATTTGGAGCCAATAAATTCAGTTCAGATTTGATGAAATGCTGTAGAACCTCAACCCTAACAGTTGGCCAATAAATGGACTAGGCAACGGACAGAACATTAAGTTGCAACATTTCTGATAATCCTTTGCATCATTTATGGAGCAGAAACTTCAATAGATCAACAGATGAATTGATAATGGAAAGAATTCATGATATTGACCAATGAATTGCAACCCTGCCCAAGCCAGCTGTTTACGGCAGATGAAAGCTTGAAAGCTGCAGTGTGGCTCCTGTCTCCATTAGTGGAGCTCTCTCCGTGGAAATAAACCAAGGGTCAGGTTTAGACTTGCCAGTTAGGATTAGAGTTTTTAAATTCAGCTGCTGTGCTTCTTTACTTCACAAGCCTTTGCTGTTGACAGTGGTTTGAGGCTTTTAAGATCTAATGTGTCCGCCTGCTATCTAAGATTGTTCCTTTGACTCGCTGTCGACCCCCCCTGCCTCCCTGCGCCTGCCCATCCTCTCCTTCTATATGTTACCCAGTGTTGAGTGGGGTAAGGAGAGATAGTAATCTTCTGTAGCCTTGGCACTCTCTCGCACTCTGCTCTCATTGAAGAAGATTGATGGCCCTCTTTTGGGAATGGCTGTTGTTTTGGGTGGAGAGAGAAAAAGATGGAGGCAGAGAAGTGGATTTTTAGAATGACAAACAGAGCGAGGGAAGCGGAGGGAGGGCAGGCGGTATAGTGGGGAGCGAAATGGAGGTATGGGTGAATGATAGTTGTATAAAGATGGAGGAATGGAAGAGGAAATGTCACTGTGGAGGAGCTTGAGATCTCATTAAATTTAGTTTGTATTTTATTGAGTGAGAGCATGCATACACACCTGTGATTGGTTACAGCTTCACTTTTTCTCCGATGCACATGTGGGTTATGGAATTGGCTGCACTTAGTTTGCATGTCAGCAGGATTAATATTCAAATGTCAGCTTTTCTCTGAGGCTGCAAAGGAGCCGGGAACATGTTGTGATGAAAACGATTTTGTACACGTGTCTTATGTTTCTGTTGCATTACAATGCTGCAGTCTTTAAGCCTTTAAGGTACCTGGAATTCGCTGTTAGTAGTCAGTGCTGCGTTGCTAGGGGGAATTAGCGGCCCTTCATCCCTCTTCACGATGGGTCTATTGCTCAGTGCCCGTGTGTGGGTGGCGCTGGGTTGATTGGCTGTGATGACAGTTATGCTCTTAATTGTGTCAATTATTCTTCCTCTGTGGCTCTTTTTGGATGCAGTGAAGCGCTTGATGTAACCCCCCCCCTGGCGTTATGTTCCTTTCTACATATTGGTCTTAAGGCTTTAAGCACACCTTTTTTCTTCCTCCTTAATTCTCCCCTCTTTTGAGAGAAGAATTCAGTCTGACATTTTTGTTTTATACTCTTTGGGCTACCCCCATCATCCTGTCCCTCTCTGCCCTCCGCGTAATTTGTCTTCCATTCCTTTACCGTCTGTTTTTTTTTTGTTCCTCTGTTTCTTGACTGTTGTCTGAGCTGCTGTTCCACTCCTTTATCTCTCTGTCTTTCTCGCTCTATTTCATCAGCCTGTTGTACATGGACCTATCTTTCATCCTGCCTCCCCCCCCTCTGTGTCTTGTCGGCTCTTCATTTTTCTGCTTTCCATTTTCCCTGCTCTTGTACTTTTGTATCCCACCTCCCTGTCTGGCAGCTCTATTCTCCTTTTCTGTTCTTTTTTTCCCGGGCAGACCGTGCTGTCTTGATGCTTAGACATCACAGGGGTCAACCAGTGAGGCCTTGGTGGCACGACTGGTTGGATTGTCTATTGTCATGCGTCCTTGTCTTAACTGACCACTTGAGACTGCCAGAGTCACAGGAGCGCAAACGACAAAGGACAGAGAAGACGGGAAGAGCTTGAAGGCCGGGTCTCATCCTGCTCATCTAAACTGTTGATGGGGATGTTACAAGCTCCAGGTCATACCTCATTTCCTGTGGTCACAACCCAGTAGCACACGTCTGACCGGTGTGAATACAGAAAGTATAGACAATGACCATTTCTTAGTTTCAAAAGTGGAACAACAAGGAAGGAGGGAGAAGAGGTTAAAGTTGAGAACATTGTCGTCATTGTGTCTCGTTCTAGCGGAAAGAAGTGAGAGTTCAGAATATCTATATTTAAATCTGTCGTAACAGATTTTTTTTTGTGGCCACTTTGGGGGCAGCAGAAACAAGCTGTGAACATAACACTGACTTATTATTATCTTTTAAGTTGCTTTAGAGAATGTGTTAGCAATGTTAGCATTCATGGGAGGTGTGCTTCTGTCCTCCTGGAGAATGTAATGTAATACTTGGTCTCCAGCAACCTTTTGCGGGAAATACCAGCCTCTTTAGCTGCTAAATATTCCACCATGTTCACCTGAGAGTAGCTAACTTTGTCCGTCCACCATTTGTTACTGGGTAGGTAGGTTGCAGTTGGCTTTTAGATCGTTTTTTTCACTGACTTTGTAACAGCTGAAAATTACGTTATGAGAGCAGTGAGAGTGAATGAAAATCAGTTAAGAGCATTTGACTTTCAGCTTGTTGTTGTAACTGAAAGTCAAGTGCTCTGCAGAGCTGAGGGGAGCTGCAGAGTTCAAATAGTGAAGTTGTCCTGTCATCCCTTTGTTAATATAAAAACACATTAATAATAGCTAATTTAAAGAAAGTCCTCCCTATAATATTATCAATGATTGGAGATATTAATCTTTTCTTGATCTTACTGTTCCGCATAATCTGATTTCTTGTAAAACATTGAGCTCTGACTGGGGCTGCAACTAATGATCATGTGTATTATCTATTAGGTTTTTGATAGGCCAATTAATAGTTTAGTCTGTAAAATGTGAAAGAAATTAAAAGTCTTTTTGAAGGTGCACGTCTTCAAAAACCTTGTTTTGTCTAACGTCCCAAAAATGATTCTCACTTTTGAGAAGCTCGAATTGGCCTTGGAATCTTTGCTTGATAAATGCATTCAATTATTAATTGGTTATCAAAACCAACTCATGCATTTAAAACCCTAACGCAACATTGTTGATGTCTTACTGCAAAAAAAAAGAAAGGCTGAAACTAGTAGGTTGCCAGGTAGAACAACATGGCTGCCGTGCCAAAGCTGTGTGCAATCATCTGAAAATATCCAGTATTCTCTGTAGCTATGGAACGACAAGCTGCACACTGCGTTTTGTAATGGTGTGAAAACTGGAAAGGATGTAAGACCATGACAACAAAAGCATTATTCAAGTTACAGTCTGAACTTTGACTGCTAAATCAAAAGCAACAAAGATCCCGTTTTTTTTCGTAAAAACGAGGTTGGTATTAATGGGGCCTATTGACCCGGGTTGCATCTAGTTTGTTTGGAGTGCACGTGTGCTTTGTGAGCCAGTGAGGACGATCACATATTCATTTCAGGTGAGCTATTGATCAGAAGGTGCTGGGCCCATACACACATTGCAGAGCCAGGCCTCCCTTTTTGACATTTCTTTCAGGGCTCCGTGTCTGTATTTTGCATCTGATTGACATTTCCTTGGTATGTGTGTGTAAACATGTGGATCTTAAGATATTTCATTCATTCATGAAGATCATCTCCTGTGTCTCGGAGGTAAAAGCCCACAGGCACTTTGGATACCGATCATGAATACAAACAGCTGAAGTGTAAAAAGTAGCCAATCCTTTGTTCAGTACATCTGGGAGAAATATACGTTGGTGTTTAACCTTTCATTTAACTTCTGAGGCAACTTGTGATTCACTTTTCTGTAGCTATCGCCATGGTTTCAATTCATTCATGCCTGTAAAATGTTAAAATGCTGCTTTGTACTTTATGAGGTTGGATGTATAAAATACAATTGACTCAGATCGGCCATTTTTTTGCCTTGCATCAGGCATCGTTATGGATCGGCTGAATCATGAGCCCGTGGAGCATCACTGTGGCTGTTTAGTTTAGACGTTTTGTTACAATCTACAGACCTTTCTAGAATAATGGCTGGCCATGCACAACCAGCTGGCTCTGTGACACCCTGTTCGTCTGTGGTTGGCAGGCATATGGAGTGTATGTACGCGTCCTCTGTCATGTTTATTTAGGTAGAGGTGGTATTTGAAAGAGAATAACACTTGGAGGATTTTAATGAGACTGCCAGAGCATGCCTTTACGCTGGAGTTGAGTGCCACTGTGGGTCTGTTCTGTCAGACGGTTGTACTGCTATTGGGGTCTCTGTTGGGCCCTTTATACATCACATTAGCATGCAGTGTGTATTATACCCACAAAGATTTTTATCCATATTTATAGGTCAGTGTAAATATACCCCAAAAGGTATTAAGGACGCATTAAGCCTGCTTTGAATCTTACTGCTATAAGCACCATCGTTTGATTAGTTAAAATGAGATTGCGTTCCTTCATGGCTCTGTTTACACCTGTGGCTTAGTTTGCTGTTTGGATACAGTCCAGATACAGTTTGTGTTTGGATTAGTGTTTTAATGCTGGGTGTAATTATGTAAGGAGTCCCCGTCCCACTTTGTTCCGCCTCGCTGTGTAAACCTCACTACAGTCTTCGCACAACATGTGTCTTTGTAATATCTCGCCACACAGACACACACACTCAAGCACACACACACACACACTCAAAAATGTTCTGCATTCAAGTCTCCTACACAACAGATGCGCACACAAACAGTCAACTTGACAAGGAGTCTCTTGCAAGAATATGATAAGGCACTGGCGCACACCCACTTGCTCTCACAACTACAGTCTTGTTGATTCTTTCCGCTGTTTGCAGCTTGCCAAGAAGCTCAGGCTTTGGACAGACATGCAGTACTGACACACCTACAGACAGAGAGACCTGACGGACGGAGTCCAGCTGGCGAGTCATGGCAGCAGCAAGCGGAACAGATGTGCGAGGGACTTTGATCTAGGTGAGCACCAAATGGGGTGAGGATCTGTGGGAGGGAAGGGGGGGTTGTTGGTCTGTACCAATATTAGGAAATGGCAAGTAGTACACTGTGGAGGGGGCTCTGGAATATGGGGGTGTTAGACACTTTCAGAATGTCATACGTTTAAGTTTTAGTGGCAAACGTGAACACATTTGACATAAAATGGTGTCTGTAGGTTTTTGGAAAACTCTTCAAAAAATGTTAAAACACATTGTCAAAACTTAAACTGATGTTAATACCGTTAAATTAAATGTTTTAAGTCTTAAACCAACTTGTTTCATAAATATTTCAGTCTCCCTGGTGCCACATGTTCCAGTATTGCAACAGGTCTACAGATATTTAGTTTTATCTGTTTCTCATGCTGTGTTTTTCCTTCTACATGGCATTAATGCTGTCTTATACATACTTTTGTAGTTGTAGGTGCAGACATGTCATGGAAAACAATCCGTTGCTGAGTTGTAGTTCAGTAGTTTCTCACAAGCAAACAAAAGCAAAGCAAATTTACTTTTTTATTTTAGATGCACGCACCAATTCTCAGATGGCCACCGTCGAACCAAATAGTGGGTAAAAGGAAGTTCATGGTCCAGAATGAGAAGTACGGTAGATGGTTTGAATAGAAAACACAAACCTTCAAAAAGAATGAAGGTGACAGAAGATCTAAAGGCTACCAGTGGAGGAATACCAAGTAGCAAGAGAACAGAGGATGCAGCAGACACCTGATCATATAAATGGCAGCTGGGTAAGATGTTTCAGGTAGCATTCAGCTGCCATTTAAAAGTGGAAATTGCACCTAGTTCTAATAAAAGACTAAAGAGTGAGAAAAGACGAAGGAGATCACGTTTTAAAAAAAGGGGAAATGGGGGCGGAGGCATGGAGGATGTGCTAACATGAGAGGAGCAAAAAAAAAAAAAAAAAAGAACAAAATAATATATCCTTCAGGGGAAATTATGTGGGCCTGTGAGTTTCACGCCTCCCCCGAAAACTTTTCCATGTTAATTAGGTAATGTAAAACTAGCAAGAACAGCAAGAAAGAGATGAAAAGAGTAAAGCAGCACACTCTACATAGCACACATTTTGTGTGTGCTGAGAGGAGAAAATGGTAAATCATAGTGATTATTGATGTGACATAGTGGCCTGCTGGTGTTCACTGGATTGTCTGCTGTTTCATTGTTTCATAAGACGTTTAAGAAAGCGAATCTCTATTTTTGGTTTTTATAAGGTAAATGTAGAAGACACGCAGTTCAGATCTGTTCTCCATGTTCCCACATGTGTGATTTACCTTCATATATTCAAAGTTAAACTAGCATTTCACTTGGCAGTTTCTTCTGACATCAGCGTTGCGGCATATATCCATGAAAATTAAATCTGCGTATGGATTTGATGAGAACTGCTGGGATATTTGAATCACCTCCTTGCTTTATTATCATACAGACAGAGCATCATGCAGAATCAACATGAATATGGTTTTGCCGGTGATATTGGATTTCCTGGTTGTGACTTAATTTCTGTTCTCTCAGGAATGTCAAAATAGTTTCAGTGTTGAAAATGATGAAAACCCTTGCGTGTTTTGTTTTTGTGTAAGACTAGGATGTCGGTGTCCTGTGCAGCAGTGAAAGTCGGTCCATGCAGTTATAACCAATTTGCTGTGATCACAGTGACAAGTGTCTCCGTATGGATACTTCGTAATTAGCTAAGAGGAGATGGAGAAATGTTGGAGTTGGTGGGGCATCAGAGGACCTGTCAGAGGGACCCACTAATCTTAACCCCCCCCCCCCCCGAAAAAAATCTGTCAGGCCTGCCTGTGGCCCATCCCCCCTAGTCCCCTCCCTCACACTTGGCTGCTTCAGTTAATTGAAGCCACTTCAGATCAGTCAGAAGAGCTGGCTCTGCACGCCTGAGCAGACCACGGTGCTCACCTGACCTGTCAGTCACTACTACCTGTTGCCTGCCGCACATAACCACATCCCAGCACATTTAAAACGTCAGGACACAGCAGGGATCCCAGGGAGACGATCAGTACGTGCCCACACAATCCCGACTCGCCAGATCCATCCCAGTCTTGGCCTAAGCCAGGGTGCGTTTCCACGAGCGGTGGCTCTTAAACAATTACAAACACAGAGACATCCGAAAATGTGAACCTCTAGTGAACAGCAAGGCAGCTTGTTAGGAGTTAGACCTTCATCTACAAGAAGTGACCCTGAAATGCAGTTCTATGTCTATAAGGAGACCGATAGCTAGTACGTATTGGTGCTTGAAAAGCCAAGCAAAACGAAATGAACCAAGGACAAACTTGAGTGAAATGCTTCTTCAATATATTTGAAAAAGAGCCGACAAGAAGTGTCGAAGCTCAGAGCAAACAAAGAGCCAAGACTGCAAGTCCACAAAGCTGAGCAGAGTGACACGTACAGCAATTGGATTTGTTTTGACTAACGTGCCTCCTGCATGGCTGTTGTTGATAGATTACAGCTGAGCTGAAAATTGTGTCCGAAAGGACCCAGTGCATTAATGCAACAGAGCAGCTGCTTGTCACTTGGTTTGGGCCAAAACACGGTGACTCTGGATTGCAAAGGGCATAAAAGTGATACCTTCATTATCCCCGCAGAGCAGTTCTCTTTCTCATTGGCCAGAGCACATGGTTTGATGCACGACAAGTCCTCACACCTAAAGGACAAAATGGTGTGTTCTGTTGTTTTGACCTTCCAAAATGTCCCAAATGACTGTCCCAAAATTAAATTATATGAGGGTTTACAATTTGGCATCTCCACACTAATACGTTGTTGTTTTAAAGTGCATAACCGTAGCTATGTTCACGCCTGGCGTCCACACCACTCCAGCGTATTGGAACCCCTAAAATGGAGACCTTTTTAAAACGCTGCTGACCCTGAGTTTAAATCTCTGGGATTGCATTTTAGTGAGGATGGGCGGAAACGGTTACTTTGTAAAACGATAATACAGACGCCCACGTTCGCTTCCTGATTGGGTCTTATCAGCCACGATGTGTCCTTCCCTGATTTGTCACGCTCCGATCGCGGCATCAGCGTTGACTGCCAGCGGTTAATTCAACGTGGATAATTACTTACTTTCAGTAGCAGCTCACCTTTTGTAGAGGAGACAATCTGCTTCCGGTTGACGCCGGCACGTGCATGCCCAGTGCATGTGAATGGTCATATAATATGCGTTTTCAGGCATGTAGTATGGACGGAGATTACATCTGAAAAGGTTACAAAATGCTTATGGATCTGACGTTTTAAAATGAAAACGTATTAGTGTGAATGTAACCTCAGTGCCTTGCTCTCTGACACATCAGCAGGGCAGACGTTTGCTGATGGTTGAGGGCTTGTCACTGGAGACTTAATCCTTTCCTAGTACTTCTTCCGCTGTGCTCCTCTACTGTTGGTGCTGCAGTGCTGCCTTCCATAACAGTGAACATTAGGGATGTGCGCAGTAGAACCGCAGGGGAATAGATCTTTTTGAGACAACCCACTCGGGAGTGAACGTCTAAAATGAGAAGTGGAGCTTGTGTATTGTTTTAAATGCCAGGCTTCTCCTCATTCGGTATGCTTTCTTCTGTGAGCCTTTAGTTGTGGCTCAGTCAGCTGACATTTAATGCTCAGCCATTACTTACTCCGCTGCTTCGTCAGTATGGGCCTAGTTGTTACCGGTGTGAATATGAACAGACAGATGTGACAGCTGGCCGGCCATATGTGACAAGCCTTTTAGATCTTTATGCCTTAATGATTCCTTCCCTTGGGACCAATATTGACATTTTAGGTCTTAACACTCAGATCTCACTAACTGCCAGCCTCCAGTTGGCATTATTTGTCTCTTGGTAACTTCCGAGCAGACCAAGAAAGGCGCTTGGTATCTGCTCACAGCTAAATTCGTTTGTGTCAGCTGTGGTGCTTTCAAATTTCTCGCAGTGTTGTAAAAATGATTATCTGTATATCATGTCTGTTGTGGCTCTGCCAGTGGTTCCTTCCATTTTTTTAATAATGAAGGCTTTGTGGTATTTTTTCCTACCTTATTTTCAGCAAAGGTCTGAGATTTTAAGGCATAATTCTTTTCATTTATTTTTATGGTGTGGCTGTTGAGAAACCCTTAGAGACTCACTGTGATTAGGGGCTGTACAAATAACACTGATTTAATCAATAACTGCATGTGGAAGTTGAAGTATTTTGAACACTGTATCTATAAATATCTAATCTAGGCTGCAAAGTTCGCACAGCTCCAATAATCCTGCTGCAGTATGCAAGTGTGTGTGCTCTTTAAATGGTTTTTTTTTTCTTTGGATGATGTCACATCGCATGAGAACACATTTATGGTTTCTTTATGTATAATGTTGAATGAGCGGCTGCCACCTCTTTTAAAAAAATGCAAAAGAAAA
The DNA here is from genome assembly GCA_036023855.1 of Gadopsis marmoratus. Taxonomy (NCBI): domain Eukaryota; kingdom Metazoa; phylum Chordata; class Actinopteri; order Centrarchiformes; family Percichthyidae; genus Gadopsis; species Gadopsis marmoratus. The sequence goes on along the minus strand of JAVQJF010079945.1, from coordinate 47,487 downwards.
CACATTCAGGCATTTTATCCATCACATTGAATCTTTTTCTCTTTTCTGTCTCTTCTCCTGTCTGTCTATCTCACCTGCGTCGTCCCACACATACTCATTTCTCTTGTTATCTCAGGTTCTAATTTCAGTTGCCGCGGCAACCCTGTGGTTCCCTCCACTTATTCCTCCTCCCTGGTCTCTCTGAGCTCCTTGTTAAGTTTGGCAGAGCTGGTTAATGATTGTGCTTTATTTATATTTTTCCTCCGGTCGAACTACTTTTGCTGGGCCACACATCTTGACTCTGGACTTTCTTTCTACTGTATCTCCATTTAATGTTCATGTTCTTGCGTACTTGTTTGCTTACTTGCCTCTTGCCTTTATTTTTTTTAATTCCTTTCTTGTTTTGTTGCAGTCTGCCTTTTGTGTTTTCCTGTTTTTCCCACGGTCAGTCGTGCAGTAAATTGTGGTCATTCAAGGACAGTAGGTGTACGGTACTTATCCAATGGCATGCTTACTTTGCTAATTACTTTGTTCAGTGTGCCTTGTCTGATTGTTTGCGTTTATGCAGATCAAATGTAATCGGAGTTCAGTCAAACTCTTGGTAGAAGTTCACACATTTGTAGAATACTTACTGTAAGGGATGCACAATATTGAGCGTTTAACCATTTCACAACTTAGCTATACTGTCCATTATTCGAGGCAGACCTATATTTTTTTATTTCATTGCAATGCCACCATATGCTACGTCTCCACCAGTAGAGTACTTTTAACTGCCCTGCTTGGTACATATTTAGACAGTCACTACAATCACTGCATCGTTTCAGTGTCTGTGCTCACTCAATGCACAAGTTACTTGAAGTCAAAGAAGGTGCGTCCCTAAAAGCTTTTCTGCGAGATGCCGACTTTCACAGTTGTGCCTTAGGTGAAAACAAGTTATTGTAAATATCTCAAGAGGGAAATCTCCACCGGTTTGTCATCATACTAACACATTTAATGCACATTTACAGGTAGCCTCAATTCAGCCTTTTATACCAAAAGAAAACCAGTAAGATGAGATGAGAGAAAAGATGCGCTACCTTTGCACTACCCTCATGGCCACCACTACTCAGGCTTTGGCACCGTAACTTGCATATTACACTGATATCGCACACATTGTACACATATTGTGTGTGTGTATATACAGTTACTTTTAGTGCTACTATTATATACTTTGATGATAGATTTTCTGTGTGTAACATGGAGGGGCTGGCAGCTGCATTTCATCGTGCAATCCAATGCTGTATAATGACATTAAAGCTGAACCTTGAACCTTTCTTTACCTATTTGTCTCCTATTGTTCACCCTTCTTTTCCTCACTGTCTGTTTTTCTTCCTTCCACATTTTTCTCTTAATAGCGTCTCTGAAACTGAATAATGGCTCTTCACATTCTTTAAATTGTAACACGGTGCAGCTCTCTCTGAGTGAATATCACCAACAGGACGTTATTCTAAAATGCAAAGCTTCTTATGTATAATCAAATGTATGATGCTGTCTCACAGTCAACAACACATAGAAATATTTGGGTTTGGAAATTCTTAGAATGACTCAGAAGAAAACTTCTCTTTTGGTTACTTCTGTTACTTCTTCAAGATCCGTTCATCTTGCTTATCCGAAGTTACAGGGACTGGAATCTGATTTGTTTTGACGTCTGTCTTCCACTTCTGTTCTCTTTGCTTTCTTGGTTTCTGTCTGTCAGAGCCTTTTTTTCTTGTTGGTCGTATTATTCTGTGAGCAAAACTGGTTTGTATTTAGATACGTCAGTGTAAGATAAAGGCAGGTTTTGCTTGCTTGCCTTCATTCCTCTAATCTTTTCCTTTATTACAATCTCCTATTATCTTTATGTATTTATGTATTCAACATGATCTAACATAAATGCCGTCTGGCTCCCCAGTGTCTTGTTTCGTTCTTTGTTTACCTGCCGCCGCCCTTCTGTCCATCACTGCCTGTTGTTGCCACCATCTTGGCATCTGCCGGAGCAGAGAATTTCGCTCTGGTGCTTGTGATTGGCCGTTCAGAGACTGGAATTTGTCTGTCTGACTCGAATGACTTCATTAGAGAGTGATAATCTCAGAGAGCGTCTCCACTAAAGGTGGGGCTGATGTGGGTGTTTTATCAGGGCCATTTGGACAAAAGAAAAAAAGAAACATGTGCAATAGTTAACATGAGTCATTCCAAATGGCAGAATAGGTGGAGACGATGAGTTTTAGGGCTGAAAGTTTGGTAATGGCAGGAGTGGTCTCAGAGATAGTGAAAGAGAGTGAGATGAATTAGGAAGGCTTGGATTCGGAGCACAACTGTTGGTTATCTGAAATGTCATTGTGTGTGTGTGTGTGTGTGTGTGTTTGTGGTAGTCTAGCAGCTTTATCTGGCTGGCATTTCCTGCTTTCAGAAGCGACTACAGCACCAGGCACCATCTGATGACCCTCCAAAAGGCTCAGCGCTGCAACGATTATTGAGGGGGACACATGTAACCTTAACATGAATTAGGAAAGCTTGGATTTGGAGGATGACATATAGGGGTTTGCCACCTTTACTAACACCAACAGTTATTTTTTTTAGTTTGTGGGAGTTCAGATTTGATTCCTCCATGCTGGCTTTTCTGCGAGCCCTTGTGCGCGGGTAATGAACTGATCTCAAATCAGAGTACTGACTGATTAATACAGATGATATGACACATTCGCAGTTGTCTGGCATCAGCTTGTGTCTGCAAGTTTGCAGTCTTTTCCACTTTCTTCAGTACTGCGAGGATAGAAGTTGGCATTTAGGTGCCAGCAGCCAAACAGAGACGTACGACTGCAGGCACTCAACGCCCACAGCTATCTCAAGCAGGGTTCTTCAGGGAGTGAATTTTGAAAATGTCACCTGAAAATTATATGTAAATATTGAATCTGTTTTATCTGTATTTGCATGTCATATATCTCATAAAAAGAACGCAACATACGGCTATAGCATGAATAATGTATAGTAGTGTCATTGAAACCACATTAACATACTGTACGTCGCACAAATGGGACATATTGCCACTTTATAATTACGCGTAATTATCTAACAATGTGAGAAAACACTGAGCAACAAGTACAGGCTTGTGCTCATTCATCTGACATATTTGTGGTGGAAGTAGCAGGAATTCAATCAGTATTGCTTGAGACAAGTTGTGCTGATGATTCTATTGTAAAAGTACTCTTAATGGCTCATCTGGCCAGCAATATTTTTCCTCTTCTTAGTATTACTGGCATTCCCCCTTTTCATTATCAAGGCTCTGGTTTGACACTTTTCAGCGTGAGACGCCTCATTTTCAGCCCTCAATGTATAATGTATGTGCTCTTTAATGTATAGATAACAGTGCATAAGAGGTGAGGAGATCACTTTTGCTTTCAGAAGACCGTCCATTTTTTATGAATTTAATGGAGAGCATTTAAAATTCTCCCTGAATATAAATGAATTTGTGGGTGTGTGTGTGTGTGTGTGTGTGTGTGTAAAAGTGGTAATTGGGAGGTAGAGTGACGTTGGGGCACACAAAGGAGTAACCCATGTCGTACCAAGAGCAACCGATGGATAGAACTGAACTTATTAGCGCAGCTACCTTTCCTCTCCCTTCCTTTCACTGAAAAGAGCAACAATAAAGCAGTAAGACAGTCAGCACCCTGTGCACCTGTCTCCACATCTTCTCAACGGTCTGTGAGACCCGGCCTGGGTTTGCATACAGTCTAAGTAAATTCATGTGAATTCTGTATCTGTAGTGAATCTGGAAAAAGCCCTCCGATAAAATGTCTCTGGAAACATAAAATGTGACATAAAATGTTGCGGATAAGCGGAGGAAAATGGATGGATGGATGGAAAATGTCTCTTAGTTGAGTACCTTATAAATAATGACATAGATGCATCCACTTATTAAATTGAATATACAATACCTGTGGCTGTATAACCATTAGGTATTGAATTACATTATTACTTAGTGAATGTTTTTGTTTCCATTTGTGGGTGTTACAATATATAAAATACAGCCTCACATCAGTAGACAGCAAAGGAGAATAACATCTTGCCTTGTATTTCTTTCTGCTTCTGAAAGTTTCTGAAGACTTTTTACACCTTTTGTTGTTGATGTGTACTCTGAGTCTCTACATTCAGGAAGCCAATTTACTCACCTCAGTAGAGCTGATGGAAAAACATCTAATTACGTTTTTCACTTTGCAGCAGTTTGTAATTTGTCTTTCAGAATTTGACTCTTGAGTTCTAGCACGTGTGATATATTTTGCTTCTAGAAGCCCACCGCGTTCTCATTAGAAGTGTTTTCTGATCTGACGTGTCTGTCGGCAGGACAACGTCATTTGTCTGCGCTTCCCACTACCGTCACAAATCACTGTCATGCATCTGCTGCCATCATGTGACAACGCTATGGTTGGTTTTAGGCACAAAAATGAATTTGTTAGGTTTTGGGAAAGCTCATGGTTTGGGTTCAAATTTCGACTTTGTTAAGGTTGGCGGAGCACTGTTGTCCTTGTCAGGGAACGATCACGCTCATGGTAAACCTTGTCCATCCATCCACTCCGACCTCCTCCCTACGCGGCGTTATTGCTCTGTAATAACGTCCCTTTACTTTCTCCTTTGCTCCTGATGGTCAACAGCCATAATTCCTGCGGCTGCTTGTGGGCTTTGTCACTTGAACGTTAACATAATGTTTCGGTGCACTTGCTCAAATGTAATTTTCCTCGGGAGGACAGGTCTCAGCAAAGGATGACCGAGGACCACCGCGTACTGCGGCTCCCTGCCTCAGTGGTTACTGCTGAAGGGTCTCAAATATAAGCTTCTCCAGCGAGAGAGATTAGATGTGACAGCTGGTAAGAGGCAGGAATATTGTCCCCTGAGGTGAAGCTGGGCACGCCCCCCCCCCCCATGGTATTATATTGCTCTTGATCCCCATATTTCACCACAGTGATATGACAGTATGACAAGTTAAGTGAACAGTTGATCTTAATTGACTCCACTTGAGCCTGTGTGTGTGGATCTGCTTGGGTTTGAAGTACCTTACGCTAATGGAAAGACCAACAGTAGAGACGCATCAATTTAGCAAAAGGATGATTGCTTTTCATTGATATTCGGTTCACTGATGGACTCTTGAAACTACTAATACTAAATAGCTAAATGGGTGGTCTGCTACGTCTTGCTGTCAATCACGCCTATATTTGAGGATACATTTAGCAAATAATTTCTCATCATTTCTCTTTCTTGGCTCTTGAAGAGCCACACAAAGTTTGCCCAGACCACTCCCCCCCCCGTTGCCCACATGACTCACTCTACATGTTTAAGATGACATCTCACAAATTCACTGACTTGTACTGCTGCCGGCACAGTCCATCATTTTAATTGTTGGAAAGAAGGGAGGGAATGGTGAGGAGAAAAGGGAGTAAAACCTCACTGTCTCCCTTATTTGCTCATCCACTATTCTCTACATATTAAACACTGAATACTTCACTCTATTTTGAGATTTCATATACTTATGATTATTCTTTCTCACCATTATCATCTTAGGAGGAACAGTGAACCATTGAATTCTACACTTTTGTGTTCCATTGAGGGATTTGTGTATGGCTTTATAGTACATAAATGTTAGACATAGAATTCGTACTTTTAAATTAAATGGCTGACTGTAATTGTACTTCACTTGGTAGCAAATAGGGAGCGATTCTGGACAAAGCACTGTAGTGTAGGGGGAGGATGAAGGGAAGATGAAATTGTCCCTTGCTGAATTGAGCCATTATAGGTATTTTGGGATAGACTGAATGTAATTTTATCTAAGGCAGCATTCCTGTGCCAATAAGGAATTGAAACAGAATTAAAATGGAAAACAGCATGCGGAGGAGGTTGGTGACCAAAGTCTGACATGGCCTGACATTTTCTATTTGGAATTCTAATTATGTCACACCGTACTTTGAACACCGAATCGATTTTTCTTTGCACAATGCTGTATTTCTGTGTAAAATGTCACCACAACAAGTTCTGCTTTCTTAAGAAATCATCAGTAATGTTTTAGGTTTACACAACGTAGCATTAGGGGTTGCTGAAGTTTTGTTTCCCTTTCTCTAACTTGTCACATCCCCAAACATGGCCAGAACCCTTTATTCTACTCTAAAGGCAATGTTATGTTAGTATGCATACCATATTTCTGTCTTTGTACATATTTTTTAATTTTTTTTTAGCTCTAATATTCCAGAAATGACTGATATCTGTGCAAATGTGCCTATTCTTCTGCATCCGTCAACTCATTTTCATCACGCTTTGATCTATTAAAGCGCAAACCTGTTGGCAAATAAAGGTATTGACCGACTGCATACATGATGTCCAACACCCTCTGTGTGTGAAAAGAGAAGGATCAGAAGAGATTAGACAAGCAGAGGGGATAAAGATAGAGCTAAAGACAGGCTTTGTTTTTGCCCCCCTTATGAGCCAGGGCTCCTGCTAATTACCAAACTCTCTGGTCCTTGCTAAATGTGTTTGAAATCCACTGGATGCAGATAATTGAGCTGGAAATGTGTTACATGACAAAGTCACGCTGAAGGACAACCGCTTCCCCTCCCTGTTTTCTCTGACAGGCACACTTTTGAAATAAAACTCTCCCAAATGATTCATTCCACAGCGGTTGTCTTTGTTGTTTGTTGAGATTGAAGCTTAGGGGATGTTTGAGCCACCTCTTGTGATAAGCTATAGTCAAAACAGAGACAGGCCAATGACGGATGTGTCAGACAGGCCTGTGTTTTCCCGTTGCCGAAATAATTGCTTTTAGCCTTCAGTTTAGGGATGTGAGCCTTTAAAGATCCCTCACACATCATCATAGCAAAGTAGAAAAATGTTTTATAGCCACGGGCTGGATGTGTCCGTCCATGCATCTCAGGTTTTCTCTCAGCTAAGCAGTCGCTTGTACTTGATTTTGCTATAGCCTAAACCTCAGATTGATTTCAGTGCTTTTCATATGAAAATTGATTTACTGGCTTGGATACATTGATCCCGGGCAGAGATGGGCCTCCCATGAGAATGTTGGAGTAAAGTGAAAACAAGGTGAAGAGAGACTCCCCGTCGTTCTATTTGCATTTTAATTATACGTTGCATCATTACACTGAGTGCAGTAACAAAACAACTCCCTCCACTCACTCCTCCCTTTTGCTTCAAGCTCTGCTCACTTCATGAGAAACTTCATGTGGAGAGCCTCTGCAGGGCAAAAGAAATAACAGGCAGGGTAATACTAATACGTAAGAGCAGACGTCGTGTGGATGAAGGTGAAAGGAGCTTTACCTCGTGCATGCAAATGTTCTTACACAAATATTGTTCTCCATCTGCTCGGCTCTCAGAAAGGTAGAAATATATTGTCAATAAGGATATTTGTTTTGATGGTTAGACAGACTCTGCCGTGTTCAGTGGGTGTCTGTGTTGGAGAAGAAGACACGGAGTGAAAGAGAGCTGTGGACTGCAGCCAGTATCATTTTGTCATTTAGAAAGCACTTTTCTGTTGTTATCTTGGCTACATAGGCCCACTGTGGTTTGATGTCTGCCTCAGAGTATATAATTTTTATTTTTTCAAGTCTCAAATTTTCACAGTGGATTTGGCTCTCTCTGCTGTGTTCCGCGAGTCTGTGTCTGTGTTTGTGTAGAAGTGCTGCTATTCTTTGTCACAGAAGTGTTGTGCTGCGAGTGTAGAGGGCTAATTGATCACATTGGAGTGGTGTGTGAGGACAAATTGTAAGAGTGCAGACTGAAAGGCTTTAGATGTGGGGCTTAAAGCGTCAGTCTGGATTTTTCATGCATGGCATTATGTTTATGTACAGATACGGCCTTATCTCAGGGCTGTGTGTGTAAACCATATGCAGAACTGCCAAAAAAGTACAGCAGCAGTGCTTTTAGAGGATTGTATCCGTTAAATGAGCCCATTATCTTGTCACCTTATTGAATTATGTAAAATTGACTCTTTCTAGCTGAGTGTGCAAAATATCGGGATACAAGCATGCAGATAGATTGATTTGCATGTGTAAGGTGATTTGCCAAGACTGAAAGTCATTGCGGTAAAGGTACTTGTGTGTGCAATGAAGTACACCAGACCATGTACTTACGTATCAGACGTGCTTTCACAGCTTGCAGCTCTGTGGCAAAATATGGGAACTCCACAGAAACCATTCTGACTGTAGTTAAAGTAAATCACTTGTGAAGATGGTTTAAATGTGTAGGTGTATGTTGTGTAGGAGCTGCTCTTTTTTGTGCATTTGGATTTAGGATCGGACATTTTCCCACTGAGATACCGAGTCGCAGAACAACAGCTGGTCAGCTGTGCGACACCAGAGCAAAGCAGAGGTTTGGGGAAGATCAGAGAGGATGGAGAGAGAATGGAAAGGACGATGGCTATGTCTTTTTCAGCCTTGGCTTTACAAGGCTTCGACAGTGTTTAGCACCTGTAGGCCATTGATTACGTTAAATGATGAATGATGAGACGTTTTTCTCTCCGGTCTCTTTCTGTGGCATTCATGTTTAAAAAATGTAGGAGGTATAGAGTAATCAAATTGTTATTATTTGTGCATTAAAGACACGATTGTTTTTTGGCATGACTATACTCACAGTTTTTTCAGGAGTCTCTTGTTTATTTTGGTTTTGGGAGCTGCTGCCAGTGAAAGTACCAGTAGCAGTGTGAAGTGATCTCTTAGAAATGTACTCCAGAACGTCAATGCAATTACTGCTTATCTCTTAACGTGACGCCATAATTAAACAAATTAATATTACCACACATAGCAGTGATAGTTAACGCTGTGAGGTGCGGCTAGCATATTAACATTATTAATTTGGGCTACGCTGTCTCGTTTTCATAATGTGAGACGTCTTCTAAAGTAGGAAATTTGATCAAAACGAGGGACCAAAGCAATAAGGAAGAAGTGTGGCGCTTGCATGGTTGCCTGGTTTTTATAGCAATCTTGGATGAGTTTGAGACAGGCAGAGAAAATTGTGTCTTAAGGTGATGGTTTAGGAGGCAGAGAACGAGAGAGAGAGAGACAGGAAACCATCGGTTACATGGAGAGGGATGGTGATGTTGTTTCACTGGGGTTTGCTCCACAGTTCAGGGAGGTCCTTTGTCTCTGCCGCCGCCTCTTAATCCATCACACCTCCCGTGGCCCTGGATCCGACACACGCCAGTGTCTTCCCAACCCACCGGGCGCGTTTGCGCTCAGCCCTGTCATGCATGCATGCCCACTGTTCTCTTATCCCTGCCTTCACCCTCTTTTTTTATATTTTGTATTTTATTTTTCTTCTTCTCTCTGATTGAGTGTCAGCAGTGCCTCGGGCAAGATGGACAGACACTGTTTTACAGCAGACATGTTTTCATACATACACCCAGCCTTGTTCACATGTGTGTGTGTCTTTCACTCACACCTGAGAGTTAGTTCTCCTCCCCCCTCACTATTTTGCCTGCCAGTCTCACCTGCGGCAGCATGTCGTACGGTTTCGATTTTCCTGCCATTAATGCCAGAAACACCTCGGCTCTACTTTCCTCTCCCGTGACCGTCTGCTTGTCTGCTGCCTTAATGGAGTGTTGGAATCACTTTCGTCATGCGATCCCTGTGTATGTGCATGTTATGACGGGGAGTGCACCTCCAGCCAACTGTGTATGATTTCTAAGAAAGGAGAGTCGGCTACTTCACCTGATCAATCTTGCTGAGCCCCTGGATGCATCTGCACATGCTCGCTGTAAGCTTTCATTGGAGCTGCTGTCCACTTTTAATGGGATCTGACCTTTATAATGAACAGGCTTCATTAACCCTCTGGCAGATTTCTCACCAGAACTGGAGGGAAGAGGGTGGTGGTGGTGGTGGGGCTGTTAAAAAAGCACTTGACTCTCCAAGCCACGGAAGGGTGAGCTAGCATGTGGGCATTTCATTTACGTTCAGAAGTGCGTCACGCATACGCTCAAAGCTGCAACTCTCTGTCACTTAGCCTCAGCGTTTTGGCATGTTTTCAGCCCTTGTAGTTTGTGCCTTTTTACTCTGCAGCCCGTCTCTGTATCTCACTGTTTCGCTCGCTGCCTATTGTTGCACAAGGTGACCCTTTAAACACCCCAGGATCCCCCTTTTCTGCGGCAGCCAAATTACACAACTCCACCCCCTGTCCACCTGGTGGTGGTGTCTCAGCCCCATGCCACCCATTTTCTTCTCCTCCCAGCAGGACGCGGGGCCTGAAGGGAGAGGCTAGTGGGTGGTTCGATGTATTTGATGTTTTCCTTTCATTTTGCAAGTTAAAGGGAATTTAGATGGAGGCAGGTTGTGTCTGTCTGTGTGTGTGTGTGTGTGTGTGTGTGTGTGTGTGTGTGTGTTTTTGTTATGTCTTTTTTACAGTGAATTTATTTTCTCTTTTTGAAAGTCTCAGCAATAGCTGTAATGAATTCCAGAAGGCTTTCCGTCTCTCTATTCTGTCACTCTTAACCTCTCATTTCACAGCAGGCCTGGTCGCCTGAAGTCATTGCCATATGGCCATACTGAAGGAGTTTTTGGGAAAAACATAAATATTTCGTACAAATCCATTGGTATAACTGAATATTCAGGGCTTATCATCATCACCAGCAAGCTATAGTGTGTGTGTGTGTGTGTGTGTGTGCATCTTTACAGTGAAATGGCATTGTAAAGTTATCTTATGCACCTTTTTGATTCAATAATCGTATGAACAAAATCTCATTTAATATATCTTTTCAGGACAAAACAGTGCCTGCATTTGCTTAGCAGTGACTTACAGTGACGTTTTCTCTTTAGGGATGGCAAAGATACAGAAGCTGTGTTAGTGCCATTACGTGATGTCACCTCCCATTAGTCCTTGTCTGTGCTTCCTGTTTTATATTGAAATTCTTACCTGTTTTGTCTCTTCAATTCCTGCTTCATGTCTGATTGATTATCCACACCTGCTCCCCTGATTCCCTCATCAGCCACTTCTCTACTCATACTGTTTCCCTTCCTTTGTTCTTTGCCAGATTGTCTTGTGTTTCCGCCTTCAAACCTTCAAACCTTTTGCTCAAGCCTTGTTTTTTGATCGAATAGTGACCTTGCTGTGTTTCATAGATGACCAGCATTTTGCCTCACTCTTCCTTGTACTTCTGCCTCGTTGCCTGACCTTTTTGGATTTCTGACATCTGTTTCTGCCCTGTGACTTTTTTTGCTATTAAACCTAGCGGATTTCCTCATTGTCTACTCTCCACGGTGCCTGACATGATAGTGGCAAGGGCGATCATACAGGAAACATTGGAATTGAACTGCGGACTGTGTCTTAACCGGCAGGCTGCTGGATGCCAACAAACTTATGTCATATTACAATAAACTGGCTCTGTGTAGCAACACTCGCCAGTGTAGTTCAGAATTAATGACCCGCGCAATATGTGAAACAATATACAAACTTCGCAAATTATTTTTATGCCGAAGTGATAAAGAATTGCCCTCCTTATTCATTATGTTACTCATATTGTGGAAGAATGTTCCAGCAATTTTGAGTGAAATATTAAGATATATTTTAGGCTTTTTTCACAGTTTAACTTGAATAATAACATTAATGATAACTCAGTTCTATTTTAGTGTCCCAGGAAGCCGTGACAGCGAGTCCACAAAAACCAGGACCCTGAAACCAAAGCACCTAAATGAAATTCAGCCATAGTCCAGCTGGTTATTTGCACCTGTGTTTTTTCTGCTTTGACCTTGTCTACGTTGAAAGTTTAACCAATCATTATTTGCTAAACGTCACCATGCCATTGTCCTATAGTTAACATACATGGTAATATACTGACGTTTACCATGTGACTTTCAGCTTGCACTGACATCGAAGTTGGACAGTATTGTGCTCTGCCTGAATATCCCAAATTGGTCTCTGTGCAGGACATAAACCTCCTATGATTTAGGCCACAAGTCAAGTTAGTTTTATTTACTGTATACAGCCTAAAATTACAAAAGGCTTTATAACATTTTCAACATCAAAGACTCTATCCATAAACCTTTGATTCTGGGCTTTTTCTGGCACCATGACTCGGACCAAACATTTTCTGTCGCTAGTGCTATATTTCTAAGAATATATGTAAATGATGGTGACACAGCTGCGACTTAAGGTTCACTGTTTTGCCCAAGGACCAGTCAACATGTGGACAGGATCAAACCGCCAACCCTGGGATTAATGGACAACCAGCTCTACCTCCTGAGCCACAGCAACCCTGAGAACAGCAAACGTGCCTCTTTCATTCAGCTTCCAGATATTAGTTTTCTGGTGTGCACTGAGCGTTGCAGCCTCACATTTAGTCCTATAAGATGCAACATCACTTGTTAAACTAAATCTTTAGATCACAGTAGATAAAAGTTGAATATAAACATTAAGATAAGTGCCGGTAAGTGCTTTTTCTTTTGCATAAGGGGAGTACTAAAGATAAAAATACTAATGGAAGTTCAACAGCTGATGTTTAAAATAAACCAGCTAAATATGCATTGTCTTCATAGACAGACTTGCAGCTTGGGATGGCTGTGCAGGCGACATGTGCATCACCAGCTATTCAGATTGTCACGAGCACAGATGGAAAAACAAATGAAAAGAAATGTGTCCTCGAGTGTAAATATGCATTGTATGCTGCTCACATTATCAGATTTACAGATGGAGGTGACATATGCGCAGAAATATACGCTATCACCATGTAAAATGTACAGATGGAGTTAATATCACGGCACAAGTGTTATTACACCATGAGCTGAGTATCGTGTATTGACTGTGTAACATGAGCTTGTGATGTGGTTACTGTATGCAGTGTGGCTGGTCAGTATCTGGGCAGCTGGCAGTCTGCAGCTCTCACGCTGATGGGGGAGGCAGATGCGGCATCACCTCGCTTAGCTCTTGTTTATACAGAGGAAGTTGAATCTGTCTGCCTGTTGGTTTGTCAGGCTCTCCTCCATGGTGTGTTGAGGTGTGTGACAGAGAGATGGAGGCTGGACTGGCAGAGTGAGAGCAGACTGTCTCTCTGTAATGAATATAAATGGGCTCCAGGTCTCACTCTCCTCATCTGCCTCCCCTCTCTGAAAACTGGCATGGTGCGAGGATGTGGGATGAGGGGGGGGTGGCCCATCCTTCCTTCCCCTCCCTCTCTCCTTACACTTGCTGCAGTGTGTACATACGCACACACGCACAATCACACAAATTTGTTTCTTTCTAGATGTTGTGGCGTTCATCCAGAACAGCTGTTAGTGACACTCTCCGCACTAGGAAATGTCATCATAGTTTTGTCAAACTAACTGTGTTTAAATGAAGTGGGTTTTTTTTTTTTGTTTTTTTTTTACTTATTCATTATGTCGTTCTCACATGACCTTTTACATTAAAAATATTACACACACATGGCATAGTTACAATATTCATAAGGTCTTATCTAGCCGAACAATTGAACTGAAAATATGTATAAAACAAATCACTATAAGAAATAATGATATCAACACTGAAAATAACCAATGTAAATAACACAAAAACATCAACTGATACAATACTGGGATTATACTATATAAGTTCACCTTACATATGATGTACAAATTCAGTCCAATATTCACAGGAAAATATCCATATTATTTAAAAAAAATAATAATAATTTCTCGTGTGTCAGTTTAAAGAAGCAATATTCGACTACCTCAGGGTATTACCTGCAGTACAGTGCCTTACTAAGTATATGATCCTTCAATTATCCAACCCAATGTTCCCCCATTACCTCTGTTAGTCCATCTTTCTATAAACATTCCCTCTGTAATCTTAGCACATGTATTTATTTCCATTGTATAAATACTTCTTAGATTGTTAACCAAGACAGGTATAGACGCTAATATTTTTAAGCACATTTTTAAGCCCCTAAATTTGATGGCCAAAGTAAATTTTTGGCAGCCAAAATGTAAAGTTATGTAAAAACAATCCAGAAGAGGCAATTTAACGCAACTTTATACAGCCTTCCTTAACTGTGACACTTCAATAAATGAAAGGAGAAAAAAAAAATATTTTAAATAATAATTCATTTAAATTGAAAAATGAAGTTCTTTGTAAACACGGTACATATTTTCTCTCACAGTCTCTCTTTTCTTCCTAAGGAATCTGAATGTTTGTGGAAATGTACCGTTGCTTTGGCGAAGTCTCACAGTATAGGGATGAAACTTGAAGGCCACAGGGGGCCGCCTACATGTAGTTTTTTGGTGGCCACAAAGAAACTGTGTGTGGGACACAGTTAAGTAACAAAATCTTTGATAATTTAAGATACACATCATTTTAGTGCTGAAAGGATTCATTGATTAATCGAACACCAGAAAATTAATTATCAACAAAGTCATTTATGAAGCAAACACCCAAAATTGTCTGGTTCCAGCTGAAGTGCGTATTGTAAAGCCAATATAGTTTTGACTATTTACACTATTTTGACAAAGCCATTCAATAAATACTTTCCCTGTGAAGCCGATGATGAGAAAATGTTGTCTACACTAATAATAATATATAAAGAATACACCTTCTACTACAGTGCATTTCAATACAACATCAACCTTCTTAAATTGTAATGTTGAATCCCAACAAGTACTGAACTTTTTAGGCTTCACAGTGTCGTATTGTAGCAGCTATTGTCTCGTTCCTTATTTTGATGTATTTGCCAGATTAAGATGCATACTGTGCAGAATCTGAACCGCTTTCCCCTCTTTCTGTCTAAGCGCCCATACCCTCACCCTTATTCCTCTGCTTTTTATCCAACCTGCGAGGTGCCGATGGAGCCCAAGTAGCAGCAACAAACACTGCCTTATCTGAAGCACAGCACCTGCATTACCTCCTTACTTTGTCTTTTAATTGCCTTTGGGGGAACACAGTCTTTGTAAATCCTTATCAATATTTATTCTCTCTATGCCTTGTGCATATTCACTCAGTCATTCTTCCCATTCACGTGGTCGTCGTCTGATTCCCATGACAAATGAACTGTCTGCGGACGTTTCTACTGGGGGAGTCCTGCGATTTGCACACATCTTTGTGCACGCAGCATTGTTATTGCTGCTTTCCTCTTGTCGCTCTGCTCTTGATGTTTGTCGTGAAAAGGATGAAGCAAAAAAAACATCCTCAGCTTTATTCTGGTTAAGTGTCATCTGGGTCTATTTGGAAAGTGGCGAGGCTGTTAGCAGTGCTGCCAGTGTTGTCATGTTTTCCTAAATTGATTCCCTGTGATTACTTGGCATTCATGGCGCTCTTTAAGGGACAGCGTACAAGAAAAGCACTTGGTAAAATGTGCTTTAGATGCTGTGAAACAAAGCCCGAATGATGACACACACACACACACACACACACACACACACACACGTGTAAGAAAGTCTGCGTACACGCCCTCGCTCACTCATATAGACTATAATTAATTGCCAGGAAGTCTCAGGTAATTTAAATTGCAAATCAGTGCAGCCTTGTTCTCCCAACTTTTGTGATTAATATTTTATTGTTTTACTGAGCGAAAATGCCACCAGTGTTTTTCATCAGATACAAATAGCACAAAAGAAGAAAAGGGGGGAACTGGATGGAGGAATGATCAGATGCAGGCGTTATCTCTAAACATTAATTAAGTCGTGTCTGGGTCTGGAGCTGTCTAGGTCGCCTCTCCTGTCTCCAATCCACTCACGACGACAGAGGTCTCTCTCCCTTTTCACCCATTCTCTCATTTCTCCCTCTGTCTCTCAGCCTGATACTCGGTTTCTGCCGGGTTTTCTCATGTCCTGAATTTCTCTTTCAATCAGCTGCTAATTAAGCAGAGGAGTGGAAGGATTTCTTTGGCAGGAGATCGGGGGTGGGGGCGTGCAGGTAGGGTGGAGAAAAAAAAACACCCCCACATCCTGAGACCTTGTGGTGACTTAGGTATGAAATGTGTGGAGAGGAACTTGAGAGGAGCAGAGGATGAAGCCAACGGAAATGAGAGACTTTTTTCTTTTTAACAAGATTTTTTTCAGTCCCATGAGACTGCAAGCGTAGCAAAGGACCAAAAATTAGACAAAAATAATGAGGAAGTTTCCTTTTGAGAGGTGATGAGGCCGCTGCGGTGTAAATCTGAATCACTGCATTTCAGGGTGAAGTCCTGGATGCAGGTTCTTTATAAAAAAGAACTTTGACCTTTCTTCGCTAGCACTGGCTTTTGAAAGCACTGTGTGACCTTGTGTTTGAGTACAGACTGGCAGATTGAGATGAAAGTCCAAAGTCTGCCACTTCACTTAGGGCCACGGCAGACGGGTGCAGCCTGGCTGGAATCAGATGGTTGGCACAGCACTCTGCTCCTCTCAAAGCAAAACAAAGATGAAACCACGTGCAGACAAAGGAAGGCTTCCCCCAGTGAAGCAGAGGGCACGCAGTGCTGTGCTTTGAATGCTGAAGCCTCTTTTAAAACAAATGAATTCAGAGCCCTGACGTCTTACTTACCAAGAAATGCTGCTCAATTAGACTAAGCGTTCAATTAGGAATTGCAGTGACACACACAGACACATGCACACTAGCACTCACACAAGGTCACAGCTTTTCAGACTAATGTGCTTTACTAGTTTAAAGTCAGAGTTATTTTAATGACTGTGTTTCTGTGTCCCTACAGGGTGCCCGTAGCTATTTTGGAGTCTGGTCATCCTGTTGTACTGGGTTCATCTTTGTGCAGCACTCCGTATGGCAGGTGTTGTTTAAGAGGTGATTATTGCCCCCCCCCCCCCCACCCTTACACGGCCCCATACCACCTCACCCCACACCTGGCTGGTGCTCCGGCCCCATTCGGGTCACCTCTGCATCAAGGCTGGCAATGTCCAGAGCCCCAAGCCCCCCTCCCTTGGTGGAAATGTCCAGCGGTCCCGTGGCTGAGAGCTGGTGTTATACTCAGGTGAGGAGTGATGGATGACTCCGCTGTGTGTGTGTGCATGCGAATTTAATGTCAACAAATAGTTAATTTTACTCAATACAAGGTGAGATGCTTCTCTGTTAGAAATTAAACGAGAACTCCACCAATGTACACATCTCAGTCTGTTTACAGGTCTTGCAGAGAATTACTTCATGTGTGAAAGACGTTGCATAAAGCCTTTTGTGGCTCCAGATAATAATATAAAATCTGATAAACTGAACGTCTTTTGGGGCTGCAGACTTCAAGTTTGGAAATAAAACCAATCTGGGGGTGTGGAGTCAGAAAAAGGTGAGCTTACCAGGCCTCTGTGGCCAGCCCCTCATCTGCGTGAGCCTAGCGCCCCAAGGCGTACTAGCCGCTACTAGCACAGCACACCCAAATCTCCAACTGGCCGTCGAGTTGCATTGTGGGTAGCATAGCAACGAGGTTTCGACAAGAAAGGTGAATTATGGAATCAAAATGATAATACCTCTGCATAGATTAAAAAAACCCCACTGTACATTGTGAGTTAGACAATGTTTTAGAGGTGCAAAGCTAAATCAGTGGAGTTCTCTCACTGACTGACGGATCTGTATCTGAAAGCATCTTGTTTTTTTGCTTTCTTCTGCATGAGCTAGGAGCACGTTGCAGCGTGGGGAGAACACTGATAGTCCATTTCTCTGTCTTCTGTCAGGGTCTTTGCATAATGTTAACGGGAGCTACCTGTGAGCAAGACAGCCGTCGAATAGAGTTTGAATTTATTTCAGTAAAAATTAATCCTTTTGGTGGCCACTTTTGCTCTGTGGACATGGGTATTTCAACTGAAAGTAAGCCCGTTTATCAAGACAGAAGAAGTTCACTTTAAATGAATGTCATATTTTATACAACTGGTCAATGAGCAGATGAATGGAATGAATCACGTCTGGATTGTTCTAGTAACTGAGTCAATATTACAAGCCTAATTTGATTCCCACGACAAATTGTTTCATTTTCTGTGTGTTTTGTTTGTTTAAAGGTTACCCATTGTGCATGTTTCAGTTATTGCAGGATTTGCCAGTTCAGGCATCACTTTCCCGTTAAGAGCCAAGCTAGATAAAGTATGTCATTGATGTCTGTTTGTTCATCTCCTCTATGTCCTTGCAAAATTGTTGAGTGATTTCTTTTGCCGCTTTTACAATGTCCTTTCTTCTTCCCCTTCGTTTGTTGTCAGTGTTTATTAAGATGAAAGGCAGTTTTGAAGTACAGGCTGATCAAACACCACTTTACCCGTATAGAATAGATACATTTATAAGTAAAGAGAACTGGTTTCAGCCCTTCCTGTGTCTTTTCTGCGCAGATCAAAGTGGTGAAGTTCTCGTACATGTGGACCATCAACAACTTCAGCTTCTGTCGCGAGGAGATGGGAGAGGTCATCAAAAGCTCCACTTTCTCCTCGGGAGCCAACGACAAACTCAAATGGTTGGTGAAGGCTGGTCGTTGTAGCCATCAGATATTGAGAATGCAACATTAATGCGCTGGAAGGATTATCCACTTGTTGTATCTTTGAGTGGAGAGCATTGTAGGAACTGAAGGTTCTTCTTCTCCTGGGTGGTCCGGTCTGATCGCTCGCGTTTTTTTTTTTTTTGGCACTACACATTTTCCAATGAATGGAATGACTGGTGTTTTCACTGCAGCGCCTGATTTGGTGTGAATTTTAGCCTTAGCCTGATTGCGACCTCGACACACATGGACTGATGGGTTCGTGGCTGGAGTGACAAGAACGGTTGCTCATGGCAACAAATTAGATCCACATGAACATCTATCCTGTTTTTATTAGGTATATAGTAGGCTGGACTGAAGATACTCTTGCAAGACTTAAGTGTAGAATAGTGTTGAATTAAAATCACATGGCATTAGCTGCTTTTGCATGGACCCTAATATTCCATTAATAATCGGAATAATAGCCCAATCAGAATAAAAATGCCACGTCAATCAGAAGGGACTTGATCAGAAAGAATTTTCAGTCGGGTTGAGAGGGGTGGTGCAAACCTTTTTGATAATCTGAAAATATTAGCTCCTAATAACCATATAAACACTTAATGATTGTTTCTCTCTGGGTGGAAGAAATATTCTTTCTGCACATGTTTGCCCCACACGGGGCAACATTAGGTGTCGAGAACGGGTTTCCGGGATAGACAGAAACATGGCGACAGCAAATTCTGAACTGGTCTGTGGCTGATACAACTTTTTTGTTGGAGACCTTAAAGGATTTAAGGATTGTTCGATGCCTCGATGGTTGAAAGGCTCAAAACAAAGAGTGCTTGAAAAGATGAAGAACCAAAAAAATCTTCTTCTGTTATAATTCTGGCAGATTAGATGTGCAAATGTGGCAGAACCACAAAACAGGGCTTTTCCTAATGCCATTAGTCCACTCCCTCCTGTTAGTGTCTAACCAAGACTGTCCACCAGCTTTTTCGTCCCATCTGAGTGACTGTTCTTTTCTAGCCTTCTGTATCATACCTCGCTGTCAGTAGCATTAATCCTTGTTTCTCCGGTGCTCTCATAGAAGCTTTTTAGAGTGCACCGCAGCTCAGCACCACACCATTAGGCATTAGAGCCAGAGGAGCAAATTGTAACAATAACAAAGACTAATGCTGATGAATTAATAAGAACCTGTCAAGAATGTATGGAAGGTTATCGACAATACAGGGGGAAAAAAAATTTCAGATGAATACTTTCTCAATTAAGTCACTGCCAAGGGTCATTTGATTAGTCAAAAATTAGAGTTATTGACCAATGGCCTATTAAATGAATTATACATTAAGAAATTTATGAATAGATATTGATTTTTAGCATCAGCGTTGATACTAGAGGGCTCCAGCACATACAGATTGTTACTGTATTTGTCTCAAATGGTTTAACAGAATTACAGCTTCCAGATGCTTCACGTATCAAGTAATAGTCCATATGGCCAGGCTCATGTGTTCTTACTAATCTTTTGAAAACCCTGTGTAAAATATATTGTTCATGTGCCTGGTGTGTTTCTGGTGGATGCATTTTGCCTGGAACACTGATTTCACAGTACATTTAGGAATCACTGCTTTCATTTTAAGTTCAGGAAGATTAGCTAGGAAGCTGCACTTTGTGTTATGGTCTTGGCTACGATACTATTGATACTTATATAGTTGCATTGCTGAGGTGGAGGTGTTTCTTTCCTTTCCTGTTCACGCTTTAAACTGTGAAATGTTCTGCTTGTCGCAGTTAATCCTTTTGCCAGTTTGTTGCTGTTTGACGTTGAAATATTGGCGTGTGTGTTTATGTTGTTGTGTTAAAAAGGCTCAAACTCTTTGGTCCACCATGTTTTATCTCAGCTGTCTATAGAAATCGGTGAAACTGAAAGCTTTCCATTATGGAGTGGATATTATGGAGTGGTTTTGATTCTAGCTTTGTAAAAAAATAAGAAGAAGGAAAAGAAGCCTGTATTTTCCACTTCCCTTAAACAGATGTCATGATATATCTTAAATGGTTTCAAGCTATATATAGTAGCGTGTATTGCAGAATGACCTATTCTGAGATATTATTGTTATCATGGGCAAGATTTCATGATGTTATTTATATCATGTGTAACTATATTTTGACTTCCAGGCTGAGCTCAGAAACCATCACTTTGACACAAGAGAGGGGTTTGTGGATGAAATCAATAAATGTGACTGTGAACAATTGCAGCAGTCACATTTGATGTGAGAACCAATGCATTTCAGAGTGATTACCAATAGAATGATGTTATTATTGCATTCAAACATTAAGAAAAAATTACTCTTCAGTCCGTCTGATCAGCTTCTTTCTTCTCCTACCTCCAGGTGTTTGCGTGTGAACCCTAAAGGTCTGGATGAGGAGAGCAAAGACTATCTGTCACTTTACTTGCTCTTAGTCAGCTGCCCGAAAAGTGAGGTGCGCGCCAAGTTTAAGTTTTCTATCCTCAATGCCAAGGGAGAAGAGACCAAAGCCATGGGTAAGTCTGACCCTACACAAAAGCTGATACTGGCCTGCACTGTGAAACATATGCAGGTCTTCATTTTCATTTTCTTTAACTGTCCACCACTTCTGTAGTTTTCACATCTTGTCATTGGAAATAAGTTGGTGCCTATTTAGGCCCTACCTGCGTAGAAGTCTCGGGAAAACCGTGGATATCTCAAAGTTTGAGAGGCTCAAAATTAAAAACTCCTGTCAAACCCGTGTCTTTGGGGCACTGAAATTTGTAATGTAGGAGGTGGGGAGTGTGTCTAATACTCCAAGTGCGTCTAATAATGTGAGGTATTGATAGCCATATGGGCTTGTGTAATCACCACCGGTTGGATTCATTTCCAGTAAATATATAATTCAAAGTAGCGTGGGGCAATTTTGATTTTAATTAAAAAAGACCCAACCTTTTTCGAAGTCTTCGTCCGCCTCTCTCCCCCGCTGATGAATTGGAGATGAATGCGCCTCCAATTCCTGCTTTTTTTTAATTAGGTTGTGTTATGGGGA
This sequence comes from Gadopsis marmoratus, assembly GCA_036023855.1. Lineage (NCBI taxonomy): Eukaryota > Metazoa > Chordata > Actinopteri > Centrarchiformes > Percichthyidae > Gadopsis > Gadopsis marmoratus. The sequence goes on along the minus strand of JAVQJF010079945.1, from coordinate 26,081 downwards.
GGAAAAGCAAACTTGTGTGGAATTGAATTAGCGAGGGCCAGATGTGACCGCTTCCTGGTTATCAGGCTCTCTCGCTGCCTCCCTCTCTGCTAATACCCTGCAGCATACTGTACAGGAAGCGTGGAGGAGGGAAGATGGGGCGACGGGGAGGTGGGGAGAGGAGAGAAGAGGTGGGAGGCGGAAACGTGTTTGAATCGGAGGCGTATGCAGTGAAACTGTGTACAACCCCCTGCGGTGCATGTTGTGTAGAGAGGGAAATAATTTTTCCTGCTGAGCAACATTCCCCCATGTGAACTTGACACCCCCACCTCCCCGTGTGTCCCTTATTTGCTCACCTAGACCTCTCTCCCCTCTTTCACATTCATGATGTCACTCTTTCTTTTTTTTATCCTCTATTTATTTGACTCATGTCGTCCTGTAATGTTGGAATACCAGCTCTTGTCTCTCAGTGACGGGCTCACGAAAATAAGCTTATAGTCCTTAAAGCTTTCTCTCCTGGACATAATGCTGAGTGCTGGTGGCTCTGTGGTATTGTGATGGGGATTTGCCTGCGGTATGAGTAATAAACAAACCTTTGAGGTGTTTGACTTCACTGCTTGGCGATTTCGTGAGCACTGCTCTCCTAAATGACCCCAGAAAAGCCTGAATGTGGGGAATACCGAGTGAAGTGAAGAGGATCTCATTTTCTTCTCCTCGTCTCTTTTGGCGTCTCAAGGGGCTTTCAGCTATAAATGACGTGCTCTATGGTGCACACCCCATCCCATTTTTGCCATATGCCCTCCTCCAATCTTCCCACAATCCCCCTGGGGAGACCTGGTCCCTCCACTTCACTCGCCCTGTCACAGGAGAAAATTACCCAACTACCAGCATATTTGTGACAGTTTAGTGAGCACTCCGTCTAAGAATATGGCAGTAAAGATTGCTCTATCGGTTCTGGATCATTTAGAATCCAATTTAATCCAGGCCTCTAGGAAAAAAAGCCAAATAAAAACAAAGTGCCTTAATTAAGAAAGCTGGGTGGCTGTGGACTGTTTATGTGGCAGGTCACTGCTCAGCCTGCTTATACACTTTGTCCCTGTGGGGACAATATGTTTAATACAATGCATATTAAGCCTGAGTACTTTAAACAGGAATAGTTAGACGAATGAGCGGATAGTCAGTAAGGAAAAGTTTTGAAACTGTAGTGAGTACACTGTTCTGAAACATAGCAGAGTGACATTGCTATCGGTGGCACATGTCAAAAATCTACTGATGGAAATCCTCAGTGCTGAGGACCTGAACACGTGAACACGTTTCTGGCTTTTGTAGCTTTTGGATGAGGCAAACTCTCACAAGCCATTCTCTGTCACTAATGCAAAAACACTGGCCAAACACTCCCTGATTAATTTCACCCAGATTCTGAGCAGGTCTACGTTTTGATTTGTGTTGATGTGCTGACTGATGTATGTCATGAAGATCTGAAGGCTGCACTCCGATGGCAGATTTTGCCTGGAAAATCTGGCGTTACCTGATGAAGGACCACATCCGTATCGGCCCTTGAGCCCACCACTAGTGTGCGGAGCATGTGTCTGTGTGTGGATCCTCTGATGGTCTGTATTTGCTAATGGAGATAGATTCAGGCAGCAGTGGCAGCCCACCCCCCCACCCCCCTCCCCTCACCGTACTCTCGGCTTCGCCACATCATTTCTCTCCCTGGCTTAATGTGCTGGTTCTCTCCTCTGAGGCTGTTGGGTGGGTTGTAACTTGTCTCTTGACACCCCCCTCCCTTCCTCTCCTCCTCCTTTTGCCAGAGAAAACATCTGCCCCCCTGCAGACTCCTGTTCTGACAGCTCGGAGAGGAGAGATGGAAAGTTCTCATCCTCTGCCGCAAGCTGTTCTGTATTCAAATAGTCTTCTTGTTAAGTCTCCCCTACAGACAACGATTTTGTTGTGTTGTAGCCAAAGGCTAAGTGAGCTTGTGTGTGCGTTGGCCGCAGAGTCTAGTTACAGCAGGTTTTCGGTGTGGGTCGCTTTTATATTTTGTAGCTGGAGAGACGGTGTTTTTTTCCAGTTTCAGTTAATTTAAGCTCCGGATGTGAGCTTGTCAGAGTCTGTTTCCCTCAGTAACTGATGGAGGTGACCAGGTATTCTCTGTGGGTGAATGGAGAATGTCTAATAGAGTCGAAGCTATTGGTCAGTCTTACCATAATCAGATTATATTGACATTGGTAGAAAGAATGTCAATAGGCATGTTTGTGCTGACACCAGCTTACAGAGCTCAATCTCCAGTAAAGACGAGGTTTTCGTCTCTGAAAGACGGTATGTCATGTTTATATGTGTGGGCTCTCTGTCTGCTTTATGCCAGCCAATGTGAATCAGCGTGTAGACGGAATAAAGTATTTTATCTTTTTCGAAAAATCTGCTTGTTGACATTTCCAGTTTTAACATGCGTACAAATCACCCCACCCAACGCTCCCTGATCCTCTACTATATGAAATATAATTTAGGGAAATAATAAATTACGAACCGTTAAATAAGAGGCAAACAGAAAACGAAAACAGCAAAAGACTCAACATTATTTACCAAATACACACATAGACGTACTCTCATCCGACAATTAATACAAGTTGGGCCGATCCAGACTCAAGTCAAGAGTTATCCCAGTTTGTTACATTGGTTAAATTATAAGAGTAAATCAGAAATGGTGTCCAGACATTCTTGAACTTATCCTTATTTCCCCTTAATGTGAATTTGATCTTCTCCAACGTAAGATGAAACATGATATTCCTGATCCATCTGGGAATGGGATGGAGGTTTTGAGCCCTTCCAGGTTAAAAGTATTAGACGTCTGGCCAATAAAGGCCACCACATTATATATGTTTGATCACAGTCTAACACCAAATATAGCAATTAAAGGATGTGGGTCAATAGCTGTACTAAAAACTTTGCTCCAGGAGTTGAGTATTGCGAGCCAAAATGTGCGTAGAGCAGGCCATGTCCAAAACATATGTATTAAGGTAGCTGGTGTGTGTGGGGTCGACGCTGGGGTAAATCTTGGCCAATTTAGCTTTGATAAGGTGGACAGTCTTAAATTGTATAAACCCTTATCTACTGCTCGAAGAGGAAGAGTGTACGTTCTTCTAAAACTGCATTCCACAGATTATTAGGAAGAGGTGTTAATAAAGTTTTAAATTAGACTTTGAAACTCTGTTACAAGTGAGGCAAATATAGAGTTGTACAGACTGAGGTCTGGTCAGTTAGTGGCTATGCTAATTGACCTGTCACATTAGTAGTTTTTGACAGGTGGATATGGACGTGAGTGTGGTCTGTCGGGGGTTGTGAGTAGTGGTTAGTAAAGGGATTTGTGTTGAAGGTGTGAAGGATAAGGCCAAAAGCGTGACAGACAGGAAGAGAGATGTTGACTCTGGCTGCCGTGTCGGCTGTTATTTTTCAACATGCCAGCTCGTCTATTGGCGACCTTCTCGTTCTGTGTGCCAACCGCGCCCCCCGAGGCCTCTGCCTGAATATGGATGCCCTGCTCACTTAAACACCATGGCATCGCTCCCGCTTTCCTCCTCTTCTCTCCGTCTGCAGCTCAGACCTCATTTTTTCTCACCTTCCCCATCACCTTCAGTCTTTTTTTGGCGGGGTGAGAAACTTCACTCTTCAATGCCGGGGGACTATCAAAGTGTATCGCAGCGTGGTGAAACCTTGAAAATGATCTCTGTTCTTTATTGAGTGGTGCCCGTACACGTCTACATTGTAACCGTGACAAATTCCATAATCATTTTTCATTTGTTATTGAGATCTATGCGTCTTCACCGCACAATCTCCTGTCTACGCTTGTCACTCTCTTTTTCATACCAGCCTTTTTCATCTCTCACACTTTTCCCGTTGGGTATCTCAGTTACGCCGACCCCCTCCACCACTGTCCAGGTCTTTTTGGTATTCTGGCAGAGTGGCTGCGCTCCTGCCACCTTGGCCAGCTCACTGAAAGAGTGAGCACCAGCGATCTGACCTGCAGTTGATTCTCTGCCAGTGCAGGTTTCTGATGCCCCCCTAGAGATGGCAGCATGACATTAGCTGAGCTCAGCACACACACACACCCTCATCATCGCTGCCTGCATGCATGTGCACATTCTCTCTCTCACTCACACACACACACACACACACACACACACACACACAGGCAGCTCACTGTCATGGGTAAGCACTGAAAAAGTCACACCTCTCGCTCCCTTTCCCCTACTCTGCTGGAGCTCCTTTCAGCATTCCCTCTCACCTCTCCTCCTCCTCTTGGCTTGCTTCCCCTCCGTCTCACTCTCCTGCCAGCCTCTCTCCTCACACCCGAGTTTAGCTTCAGATACTGCCACTGGGGAAGTCCTCACTCATCACCGCTAGTCTTGTTTCATACCCAAATAAGACAACTTCACAAGGAGATTCTGTGCCCTGGGACTTCATCTGGGTCTCTCGTGCTAGGTCTTATCAAACACGTTTAAAGGACATGAAAGGCTGGGTGAAAGTCAGCAGAGAGAGGCGATCCAGGTACTAAGTCTGTTGCTTTTCGTCAACCCAGCCACAAAGTGTAAGGCCACAAAAGTTTGACTCTCTTTTCAGTCCTGCTTGACTTTGGTTGAGGACTCTTTGGTCTTTGTCGTTTTTGGAAACACTGACACTCCCCGTCTATTACACAGTGGCAGAACAATGAATAAAGCAGAGTAGATTTTTCATGTTTGTGCATTGGCTTGCACAGATGTGTATGTGTGTGTGGGTGTGTGTTTGCATGGTGATTTCTGTCAGCTTCTTTGCGAACACTCTCTCTAGAGGCAGGGGATTACAGTGAAGGACCTCCTGCATGAGCAGTGGTGGGAATAACTGCATATGCACTGCACTCCTCCACCAATCCCCTCTTTGGCTGCCTGCTCCCTCAGATCCAAAGAGGGGATTTGACACAGGATCTTACAGCAGCATTGACACTTCATCTTAGTGCTTCCCTCTGTGATCTGCCAGCAGATCTCCTGTTGGGTTCTCCGCGTAAGACCAGCCTGCAGAGAAATGTGTTTGAACTGCTGGGGCTAACCACATGTAGCGTGCACACGCTGCAGATGTGTGAATGTGAGAGGTGATGACCTCTCGGTATGTGGTGACCGTGTAGCCTGTTTCAGTCGACTTTTAACAGCAGTCTGTTACTCCTTTATGCCGTTTAACTGGGCGTAAAGAAGACTCAAAGGTCGTCTTAATGGTGGATGATGAAAAAGGAGAAATGCACGAGTTGAATCTAGATTGTTTGCATGCCCAGCAGTAGTCTTAAATTTCATAATATCATATAACATTTGTGTAGTGTCTTTTGGTGAGGATGCACAGGCTGCTCAAGCAGGCATGGGCTCTATACGGTTGTTTTCATTTTGACGCTTGTTTGTTTTGTTTTTTTGCACATTGTTCTTATGTTTTCATTTTAAAGTGTAACTCCTCCCTCAAATTCAGCTAGAAGCCTCTCTCCCAGCAAATTAAAAACATACGACTAGTGAGGGAACAGCAGCTGTAGGATGCGTGGCCTCGTGGTTACATACTGTCTAGGTCAGGAGACAGAGTCACGCTGGTTAGTCTTTTTTCTATAAATTTCATGACATAGATAAGTCCCATCTGGTTAACCCTGTGGCACCCTGCAAGGTTCTGGGCTGATTTGAAACAGTAGATGGCACATTTTAACCCATGGAATGCAGATTTCTATACATTTGGTAAGACGTGTCCGTGCCAACACCAGCATTCGTGTATTTCATCACAGTACAGTCATATAATTTAGTTTACGTCTCAAAAAACATGTTTAAGCATGGCCATATAAGCATGGGACAATCTCTTGTGATTTTCATGATTGGATCTTCAGTGTCTTTTAGTGAATCTGCTCCCGGACTGTGTTTTTGCTCTTTCACATCACAATCCAATCATCCAAATGCATGTTAGCATCATGTGCGTAGGGCATCCTTAGGAGGCTCTTGATGACATCTGCCAAAGAAATGAAAATACCTTATTAATGAATTGGTTTCTAGTGGTTCTTTTGTACCTTGTGGTGCATTTCTGTTTGATGCCATTTAACAGGGATCCACAGTTATTACCTCCATCTTGTGGTGTGGCATGTCTACCCTGACAGGAATACACAGAAAGGGTCTGTCACTGAAGCTCGTCTGAGCACATTCAGAAATCCCAGAGCAGTGCCCGAGGAAGCATTTCCTTCTCATTAACAAAATGGCAAATGATGTAACTTCTCCAAAGAATGGTGTTACATCCCTCCAACAGAGCTCCAGTCAATCGCAAAATGTATGCATGTGTGCCTTGCTTCCTTTCTACTGGCAATTAGCTTTAATTTGCTGTGATCTCTGTGGCAGTCATAGTCCGCTGTTATTATCTTTTGACCTTGTATGTGAGCATTTGTGACTGTTAAATGACTGTAGATAGCTGTGACCGCCCCCACTGTGTGACTATTGTACACACAAGAACTCCAGCACCTTTCCTGTGTCTTTGTAGTGCAACTGAGTGTTACCGAATCCTTCCTGCTAGATAATTGGCACTCCATAAACACATGATAATTGGACTGCTTTGATCCCTGCAATTTCTCACTTCTTGGCCAAAGAGGCACAGCAGTTCTGTCTCATGTTTACCACTAGTCTTTATGTGGCAGCGAGAGGATACAGAGAGTGAAAGAGGGAGAGATTGTGTTTTCTTCTGAAGTGTTAAAAGCTCCCTGCAGGCAATACTTCCTGCACCCAGCCTCTCTCGCCATTGTTCCTCTGCCGCTTATGGCCATGACTCTTATGGCCATGACTCATAACAAACTTTCTCTTTCGCACTCACGCAGAGCTTAATCACATTGCGAAAGTATCCAAAATAATCTTGTTTTCTCCTTGTTTGTTTGCATGTTATCTTTTCCAGAGAGCCAGAGAGCGTATCGTTTCGTCCAGGGGAAGGACTGGGGTTTCAAAAAGTTCATAAGGAGGGACTTCCTGCTGGATGAGGCCAACGGATTGCTGCCCGATGACAAGTTAACACTTTTCTGTGAGGTAAGGTTTGAGACAGTTTACCTGAGCTCAGGTCATCTATTAAACACAGACACGCTCTTCACCTTTTAAGTTCAAAATCCTTCACCCCAAAAATTCACAGTACATTTAAAAATAATAATCCTGATTATAATGCTAGATCAAAATAATAATGAGATATTTCAGCAAAATTGTGATGTTGGATTATATTGATGCAGGGTTGTGTGTAAATTGGCAGATCTACTTGCATTAGCCCAGAATGTATAATCTAAAAATAATGAATAATGTTGAAATATCTAAATGTATTGTTTGTATTGGTGGTTTTGCCTGGGAGTGATCACAACTGTAATTCCTGTTCACTCATCTTTTTATTCAACACTGCCGCTCATTGTATGTCCCTGTTAGTGAATAATGTATGTTTTTATTGGCACTACGTAGCCTCTGGGTTTAGATCTCTCTCATCACTAACATACAAGCTGATTGTCATTCAGCCAGCATGGTGGCTTGGCTCCGATTCCTCTGATCCAAAGCCGGCTGCTGCTCCTCATTGAAAATTCCCTTGTTGTTTTTCAGCTGTAACACAGGGGGCAGCAGAGGTCAACTGTCCCCTCTCTCGTCCCCCTTCTGCTCCTCATAACGGAGCCAGGGAGCAGGGAAGAGGTTAAACTTTCTCGGAATATGTTATTGCCTTAGATGTAATGCATGCACCCATAAATGTTTAAAACGCATGGCAGTGGCTGTTTAAAACAATTCTAATTAACCCTGCGGGCATGTCTTGAAGTTTTCCCTTTTTGTAACAGAGCTATGTGCAAGTCTGTTTAAAGTGTTTCCAAACTGGGCTTATTGACAGAGGGGTAGGAGGGGCAGTGCTGCTTCTCCAGAGCCACGTGGGATGGGGGGGGGGTAGAGTCGTGTGTGTGTAGGAGTATCTTATGCATATATTGTGTGTGTGTGTGTGTGTGCAGGCGTGTCTCGCTGGGATGTAATTTTGAGCATGAAACTCTTCTGGAGAGAATTACCTGGAAGAGAGAGGGATTAGTTATTTTGACGAGAGTCCTCTCTCACTGATTTCATTCACCCTCCTGGAGGGGAGGAGGTGGGGTTGCCGGTTTAAGTCTTCGTTGGCCACGTCCTCCCCAGTAAAGATCTGTTGTTCTGTGGTAATTAGCCAGCTCTGCTGATGAACAAGCAATGCAAGGCAAACCTGATTTATGTAGCACATTTTATTTATACACAAAGAAAAATCAATGTATAAAAACTGTGTACAACAGAACAAGATTAAGTGAGAGTAGAAAGTAGATAAAAAAAAAAAGACAGACCATTTTCTGTCTTTTGTAAGATTTAAACTATGAAAGTTCTCTCCACCTGTGCATTGCATAATAACTTCAGCTTGACCATTTTTTTAACCTCGGGAAATGTTTAGCAGATGACCAGAGAGGTCTACAGAGTTGTTGTTTTGAAGCAAGTCAGAGACTTGATATATAGACAGGCAGCAGTATTTTAAAATCAATTATTTGTGTTTTAGAAGAGAAGGCAGTCTGGACGTTGTGTGTATAATAAATGACGAGACTGCCAATAGTGAGGTCTGGTAGTGTTTACCACCAACACGTGGGCCGGATGGTTGGTGGAGTTGGGTTTTGGGTGGATGGTGGTAAGACGGTGCGGAACGGGTGTTTGAATCTCTTTTCCTGGTCTTTTTCCATGTGAAAGTGAAGCCCAGTGTTTACTGTCAGGGACCTGGCTCCGCTTTCGTCCAGATGGTCTCGTCCGGCATCTGAGAGAGCCCCATCGCCCCAGAGCCCGGCTCTCTCCCTCTTCTCTCTCCTCTCATCCCCTCCACTTTCTCTTTTCCCCCTCCATCATATCTCTCATTCAAACCCAATCTCCTCCACCTCTTTTCCCATTTCCTTTCATCTCTTGCTGCCTCCCACTTTGAGCATCACAGTTTCTTACTTTTCCCCCTAACTCTGCCTTCACCTCTCCCCCATGTCCCTTGTCTCCCTCTTCTGCTCAGCCTCCCTACTTTTCCAGCCTCCCTCTTTGTCCTCCTTCGTCTCTCGCCTTTCTTCCTCTTTTATTCTGTGTCGTAGAGTGTCAAAGAGGCGAAAAGGCTATGAGGAGAAGCCAGATCACTGTGGGAGGGAACCTGGCTCAACCGCTCCTCCTGACCCTTGTTCCCCGTGCTCGCTTCATTTGCCTCTGGAGACATTAGTAATTCAAATTTGGCACAGGGAATCTAGCTTTATGTCATGCCGGAGAGGGCCTGAACAACACCAGCCGCTGCTCTCTCTCTCTCTTTTTGTCTCTTTCTTTGTCTCCTCCTCTCTCTTTCTCTCATCATCCCTGCCAAAACGCTGCAGACACCTGCAGGTATTTAATGAGGAGATAGCTCCCATTAAAGGTGCTGCGTTGGCTGTCAAAAGAGAGCATGAGGGACAGAGAGAGATGAAATAAAGGAGGGGAAGGAGGCACAGCGAGAAGAGATTGAAGGAAAGGCCTCTTCAGGAAAAGTGAGCACACTGGGAGGCATCGAGCCACGGGGGTGAGGAACAGACAAAGGGGAAAAATAAAGATGATACAAGATAAAAAAACAAAACAAAAGGCCAAGACGGTTTGGATTGGATTTTTGTTCTAGAGAGAATGTTTTCATGTGGATGAGACATGTTTTTACCTTCTTTTCTCATTTCCCCTTTAATGAGGCACAGAGGTAAAGGTGGTTAAATCCCTCTCTCTTTACCTCTCCTCTCACTTCCCCTGTCAGCACCACAGGTAACCTCTTGCTCTAAAGGTCAGACCACTGCTTTCTAGCTGTTCATGCTATAGATGCAGATGCTCTGAAAGTTTTGAGAGTAGCGCCAGACACACACGTGGGGTCCTGTGGCTCTAGGAAACTCGACAACTTTGTGCTGTCGTGATTTGCCTGCAGGCAGAGCCGTGCTGACTGACACTGCAAGGGTTACTACTCTGGAAGTCTCTTTTGACTGACTAAAGGGAAAAGAAGGGGGTTGTTTTGGAAGGGAGAAGTTTACGCTGAAACATATCTGTCAGTCATGTTAAATTGGCTGCTGAAAAGTGGAGGAACACAGCGGTCCACCTTTTGTCAGCCGGAGGGAGAGTCATAAAGCTGCTGCTGGACACATCTGCTTCTCCTCCCGTCTGCTGTGGCTTCAGGAGCGACATGCAGGATGAACCCTGATATTCTTTGCATCTACCAATGCACTATATCAAATATGACTCTGCTTTTGCCAGTAATAGGCTACAGTTTATCTGCCTTCATCTCAACTTGAGACATAATGGTATACTGATGTCCACAGAGAAGATGAATGAATTCCCATAAGTGTGTGTGTGTGACAGTTTGAGCCAGAGGACGGCCGGCGTGCGGTCGATACAGATTGGCCTTGTTCTTAGTCATGTAGTCGCTATAATAAATAAAAAGGCTTTTTAACTTAAGTATCTTATCAAAGCAGCGTGCCTTGACTGTTTTGGGAATTCATTCCCTTTTTTTGTGGACATCGATTGCGTACCTGTCCATCCAAGAGATCCCAGAGGTGCTTCCTCGCTTGGTTTTTATACTGATGTATTGTTTTGCCAATATAGACTGATGTTGGCCTTTTATTAAAACTTGCATTGATTTTATTGTCCTTCCATTCAAGTTGCAAACACTGGTGAAATTGAGAGCTACTGCATATTTGGCTGCTTTCTGATTCACATTTAAATTAAGTCAGCGGGGGGGGGGGCTTTTAGCGTCTGTTTTTGAGGCGTAGATGTGACGCCATCGAACTCAAAGAAGATTGTAGTGGGAAAACAAATGTGCAATAAATATAGACCTGTAACTGATTATTAGACACAAAAATGGAGCAATTAGTGTTTTATTAATGAGCAGCCACAAACACACTCAGTAGTGGGCGTGGCTGAGCAACGGTAACGCAATATGGAGCTGTAGTGAGATGTTCACCCAGGAGGAGGAGGAAGAGGGAGACATGAGTGAAATAGACCTTAGCAGCGTTCTTTGGGAATGTAGAAAGTGTGGAAGGATGTGGAAACATACACCCCCAAGTTCAAGATAAGTCATCAAAAATAATGTAATGTTTTACAGGAAGAGGGAGAGAAAAAAGAGGCATTTTGATATAAAAATACCAGAAAGAATAATAGAGCTTGGGAAATGTATCTTTCATTTCACTGTGTCTTTAAGATCAAATAACACCGAAGCTGGAAATATTGTTCATCTCCAGAGCTTAAATGTACATTTCTGCAATGAGTAACCTCCTAATTCATAGTGGTAACATGCAAGTCAAAATAAGAGGCACACAGTTGTGCATGTACTGTATGCTAACCAGTCATGCAGGCTCTGTGTGACACACAAAGAGGGTGGTGAGTGCCAATGATCAGTGCCTGCATGTGTAAAACTGGAAAATGAGTCGGCGTCTTCCTCTCGATCGGTGTCTCTTTTGCACATGGACGATATTTGATGCGATTTGCTGAAATGCATTTCAACTGGCGTCTTGGCCACCGCTCGCCGGTTGGAGGTTTTTCCTTTAAGGCTCCTCACCGGGTCCCTCCTGGAGCGAGATGGCGGTGGGAGAATAAATGAGTGGGGTGCTGATGTTCAGCTGTTTCCTTCTCTTCCTCATGGTGTTAGTGCAGCTCGCCTCTCTTGTCGGTGGGTAAGCACTTTGCCGGGTGACAGCACCCATCCTTCACAGGGCCCTGCCATATGCCGTGCTGCTGTCAGAGGAGACGACTGCAGATGCTCCAGCTGCTCCCTCCCTGCACTCTGCACAACACACACACACACACACACACACACACATATTACCACCCCTCGGAGCAGGATAAAGAGGCAGAGGTGGGAAGAGACACTGGGAGGATGGCAGAACGAGGCAGAACGTATGCAGATAGAGATTTGGGTTTGTGAAGGCAAAGGGGGAAAACAAAAACAATCTTTCATTCTTGGGAAATGAGGTAAAATATATTTATTCTGTTTTTGCCTAAACAGAACAGGGAGCAAACGTGAAAAGGGTGAGATGATTTGGATCATTTAAAAATGGGATTTGGAGACCTAATGGAAGAGATGGAAAAGCTAATGCTGAATGAGGGCGAGACATAGGAGGAAAATGAGCAAACACATTGGAAGCTTGATCGTTGTCTTACAAGAACCCCCATTTGTATGCCTTTAATTGTTACTGCCTTTGTAACGCCACGTCAACAGGTCTTTTATATCCCATCAAAATCCCTTTGCTTCTCCAAGAGTAGAGACGGCAGAAGTTGAACAAACAGGCAACTTTTGCCTGCTTATTTATTTATTTTCTTTGTCCAAACATTTCCTTCAAGCACTTTAGATCGGGCCTCAGAGTCTCAAAGCTATCGCTTCAGTGTCTGTGATCTTCCAGCAGAGAAAACAAAACTACTTAAAAAGAGACCCAAATGGCTGGTGCTCACAGAGGCTCATGCTCGCTGCCAGTGGTTATACTGTGTGTGTGTGTGACAGGAAACTCTCTGTCTGAAAGCCAGTATCTGTGTGTGCATGTGTAAGGACGAGGCTGGCCCGGCACAGCACTGTGGGCGCAGGCCACGACGCTCGTTCAGCAGCTTGACTTCAAATCATGCATGAAATATTCCTCTGTCTGTGCAGATTCATCCAAATACCTCTGTGTCAACGGCAGGCCGGCCCGCCTGTCTGTGGAGCTGGAACCCCTGCAAACAGCCACCGAAATGACCACTCGAACACATGAATGGGTGCAGACGGTGGTGTGATTAATTTGAAGTAAATCAACACGACAGTCTAGTTAAAGTTTTCAGGTCTCCACAAAAGGTTGGATTGATTTGGTGACGCCCGTGGTTGCTGGTGGGAGCAGCGTGTGCAGTACTACACGTGTACTTTGTCAGGAATACACAAGAGGAGCGACTGTTGTATCTGCAGCTACAAAAGCTCACATTGTTTTAATCGTGAAGTCAGTCAACAATCAGCCTCTTTAGATGAACTGCTCAGTTTGATTGCTTATTGTGCTCCAAAGAAAAGAGCTACCAAACCATATCTTGTCAGGGCAGCGGCTGTAAAAATGTCCGTTAACTCCTTATTGGCTGAATAAGGTGCTTGAAATACAATTATAACCAACTTGGATTAAATTAAATGAATAACCTGTAATTAAAGAAGGTGAGGTTCCAGCTATTGTCCTCTGAGGAGCGTGAGTGCAGTGTTCATTCTTGACTTTTTTTTTAATAGCATTGGGATTTGGGGCTATGTTTGTTTAGCGGTGTCGGGAACAAATGAGATTCTGCTATTATTCTCAGTTTTAATCAGTTCAGTCACCTGTTGCAGCTGCCAGAGGGCGGCTAACTCTGCCTCCTGTATCAGAGTCTGTCTCCTAACTAAAATATGCTGCCATTGCTCTCTGTGGTTTTGATGTTTGGGAGCAGTGACATCCAAAAGTGGGTGGAGAGGGTGAATAAGAAAGGGAGAGGGAGAAAGAGAGCTGCGGAGTGGGTCTGTGACATCGCGCCTGTTTACTCTGGCTGGCTGGAGAGCGGAGTGCCAGTCATGCATTATAAAAAGCTGGTGATGAGTTTTGTGCTCTGGGCTTCAGACGACAAAGCTTAAAAATCACAGATCTATTAAGCAGTGTTTGTGTGTGTATTTATGTGGTTTTAATGAAAATACTTGCGTTACTGGCCACTCGTTTTTCATTTGTCCCACCGTGTTAAATCTTACATATTCAGTGTGGAATAAAATATGTAATGTACAGTGTTTTCCTCAAACATTTGATTCAGGTTAAGCTGCAATCAATCAATTTCCATTAGATAATTGGATAGCAAATAACAAATGATGAAGTCCATGATGACGCCTTCATACATTCCTGCACAATGTCTGCTGTTGCCTTTCTGTAATTAACTTTTAAGAAAACTGTAATGAATTTTCTTGAATACATTTGTTTTGTTCCTCCCAAGCAGCAACATCACACAGACTAATGTGGTGTTTGATTTGAAACACAGAGCAGATATAGCACAGTTAATGTTGATAGAACACATTTGTTTCACTTGTATTGTGCAAACAATTCCGTTTTTATTCAATGTTTCAATAGTTACCTCCACAAAGTTCAACAGTATGTTTCTAAATTGCCACAGGCTACCAGATTTGGATCACTGTCAATCATTTAGCCTGGTGTGCTTTCCACTGTTAGGGAGCCCTTCTCATGTGTAGCCAGCGTAGTTTTACCTAGGCACATGAAAGTGCCGCTGTTGCATTGATTTACTCAGCTGGAAATAAAATCTGAAAGTAAAGTGTGGAGTAAAATAGTCTATTGATAGCCTGTCAACAACAAAAGTATAACCCACAAGACAGTAGACCCGATACTGAGACCTGAGACCGCCTGAACTGAATGAAAGACCAGTAGCTTCATCAAAACATTGGGAGCAACATAGAGCTAATGAAAAGTAGAGGGTGTAAATATAGTGACAGTGGGCTGTTTTGTGTTTTTGCCCCTTTCTGCCAGTTTTTGTTGGTTTGTTCCACAGAAGAACATCTCAAAAAATGAATGAATTTACACACATCTCTGTGGAAAGATCGGTCATCTGTCACAAAAACACGACTTCAAGATCATGAGACATTGTGCTTATCTTGCTGTCAGCAGGCAAAGATTGAAGCTCGCCATTATTTCCCCAATCAAGCAGGTGCTTAAATCCATTTTCCAAAGCTAGTATGGGGAAAGAGTTGCAACCCTACATACCTAGTTATTACTGATCTGATATCGAGCTACAGTGTTTTAAAGTTGCTTAAATTTGAACATGTGTTGACAGTCATAAACGGGTTTGGAGGAGACGGACATGTGGGACTGACATATGTTGACAATTGCACAGAGCTAGAAGAAATACACACTCATTCTGGGTGCCATATAGTCAGCAGCAATATGCTTCAGATTACAAGCGAGCCTGCCCCAAATCAGGTCAGTAAAACTATGCAAAGTGAAAATTCAAATATTGTTCATGCAAATGATCTATTGCTAATTTAACAGCAGCAGGGAAGCAAGAAAGAAATTACCCCAAAAAGGAAATGCTTGGATTTATTTATTTTTTTTACTTTTAAATGGTACAGCTGCAGCGAGCGGTGTGGTGTTGTATGAGGCTGTGTCTGTGTGTGTGCTTTGATAAGGCGAGTGTATGAATGTCTCTGTCCGTGTGTTTGCTTGTGTCCCTGATCTCTGCCCGTGTTTACGTGCTTGAGAATGCACAGAGAAATGAGACTTGGGAGGGTAGACGAACAAGTGTTCCGTTGCTTAATGAATTTGATTTGATTTGATTCTTCTTTTTCTTTTTCAAACTATTTCACGCATGGCAAAACACTGTTAATCCACAAACAAACACATAAACGGGCAGAAAAAGATTGGTGCATTATGAATAAATCATCTGTGTACGGAAACTCAATATTAACTCTGCGCTGCCTGGAGGTTTGAGCGCGAGGTTACGACAGATCCATCTTGATGTCTGAGGAACTAACTGGGAGGCGAGCGCTTTAGTAAGCACTTATCTTGGGAACTTAATTACCAAAACAAACTATGATTGTGGTGATACGTCGGCAATGATTCTTCATTACTGTTAATCTTTACCTGAGGTTGTGTACAGAATGTGTTTCTGTCGTCATCATCATTAACACTGAAGAATGAAAGTCGTTCAGTCGGTGTGGGTTGGTCAGTCCAGCACTTTAGAAATGAGTTATCCTCACCACTGCTGGCTGGATTAACATGAAATTTGTCGAGGATATTTTAGCCCTTAATGACTTTGGTGACTCCCAAAACTTTAGTCTGGCGCCACCATCAGGTCAGAATTTGCCCTTGACTTAGATGTAATGGCTGTATTTTCATAAAGTGCAACCAGCAGGGGTAACATTAGGGGATAATAAAGACATCTTTGACCTATAATAAGCATTAGTTAATCGGTAATAAGACCCTTATAAATCCTTATAAGATGCATATTATCATTATGTGTCAATAAGACTATACAAGTGCTAATAATAACATAAACATGTTTATTGTTCAATTATAAGACAATAAGTTTGGTAACTATAAGATACCTATTCTGTCATTGTTAAATCTTTAAGCTTTTTTGTTGCTTTATTAAAGGACTTTATTATTCATTAATTAGCAGCTAACTATATTTGTTGCAGCTTCAGAATTAAAGAAAGATGAATGCCTTATTAAGGTTAATACATCTTTTATTAACTATGATTTTCCCAACTCCCCCATCTTGAATGAGCACTACATGTTGTCAAGGTTGATCAAATGTTAGTAAGGAAATTACATATAAATACAATGTTTTAGTGGTGAAGCACAAGCACACACTTTAAGACGGCTCTTGAAAATGTTTTTTTCTTTCTGCCATTTTCATATAAATGGCAGCCACATGCAGCTACAATGAGAACGTTCTATGAAACAGCCTCAAACAGCCTCAACATAGGACTTTTCAGTGTGTCCAATACTTTTTTGGTAACCAAATACCTGCAAATCTAATGACGTTCCCATCAGCCTCAGCTTTACTCTGTTTAATGCTATTTAGCAGATGTGAGCATGCTAACATGCTAAACTAAGATGGCTATACACAGCATATTAATACGATGTCACCATGCCTGCAGGCTCACAGAGCTGCTACTGTGGCTGTGAAATCTAAAATACATATTATTATATATGTATTCACTTCAGTAAATTTGGGGTATGTTTGCCAGTCTATCCTGCAAATACATACGTGTCTAAACTGGCTACATCCCCGTCCGCTTGTCCAGTAAGAGTAGAGAAGAGTAGAGTGTTTGGAGGAGGAGGAAAGAGGGGGAAGAGGAGGAGGTTGACAATGACTGAAGATGACAGCTAATGGCGTGAAGACTGTCAGGGCAGTCAGTGTGTCTAAATAACCAGGTGCTGCAATTTAGTTTCTGCCTGGTTAAACAGTGGAATAATTGGTCAAGTTAGCAAGTAATTAGACCGGCTCTGCCACGCTGCGTCTGAGAGCCCAGCGACCGCTCCGCCATGCTAATTGGGATATTTATACCGAAACACATTGACCAGGCTCACTGGCTTCTCTTCCAATTCGCTTTTCAGCACTTGTTTATTTTTTCAGTGTGTATTCAGGACACAGCTCCCTCCTCCTCCTCCTCATCCTCTCCTAAAGCCATTTTTCATTCCAACTTGAGCTCACTGAACTTCTGTCCTCTGCCCTCTGCCTCTTTGTCCGTCTGTCTGTCTCTCTCCACTGTTGTTTTTTCCCCCCCTCCTCTCCTATACACAACGGCTCCCTTTCTCCCAGGCTTTCTGTATTGCTAATCAGTGTATTATGAATGCCAGTGTCTGTACGCGGCACTGTCTCGTCCTCATGTGAGTGTGTGTGTGTGTGTGGAGATGGCGGTCAGTCAGTCAGTCAGACCTGCATCCCCCTGGAGTGTGGTTAATAGAGCCAGCTGTGGAAACCAGTCACACGCATATAGACACACACTGAGGAATACTTCGAACGCTCCTCCCTTCGCCAAAGTCACATTTTCTTCTCACTGTGTCCCTGGCATTTCCGTGCCTGAAATGAGCTGCTGCTCATGAGGGGCCTTCTCCAACTGTAGATCCCACCAATACCTCGGTCGAACCCCCCCCCATTTGGTTGTGATGGCCTCTCTATTCTCTGTCCGTCTCTCGCTTGGTATCCCTGCATCTGTATTCTCTCTGCCTTTTATTATGCCTATATCGTCCTCCCTCTCTCTCTTCCTTTTTCTCAGTCTCTTCTTCTGATTTATTTTGTTCCCTTCTGCCTCTCTTTCTCTCTGTCTTTCTGTCCCCTTCAGGCTAACCCTCAAACCTCCATCAGGAGCAAACAAGGCTTCTTGACACTCAATTTCCTGCCTGCCACGCATTTCTCTATTGTGTGTGCTTCTCCTCCTTTTCTAGGACTCTTTTTGTGCGGGTTGAATAGGTGGATGGATGTGGCATTGGACGAATAGGCCGGCAGATGGATGGATGGGGACGGATGAGGAGGGAGTTTGGCTGTTGGTTTTTTTTGGTTGGGTTTTTGGGTGCCAGCCTCCGTGGCTGAAGCTTTAGCAGCAAGGTCACTTGGTGGGGATTTTCAGCTTTTTCCTTGATAACAGTGCACTGACTGTTTGTTTTTAGGAGCCGTCAGCAATGAAAACAGGGAACAAAGATTATCCTCAAGTTTTTCTTTTATCTTATGTCTGAGTGGACTGTCATAATGGTGCAGGATGTAAGATACAACCAACTAAACAGTGTCATAATGCACAATGGTAATAATGTGCTGGATAATGTAAAAATTTTAGATTTATGTTGTATTAAAAATCCCCTGTATAACATTGGTATATGTGAGCAAACCATAATAAAGCTTGTTTGTGCGCACTTCAGTACTGTACTGACGCTAACTAACTACAAAGCTAACTAACTCACCATATTCTAAGCGAGGCTATGGGTAATTAACTGGTTTTGTTTGATTGTATTGCACAGCAAGCAGGTAAAAATCTGCAAGTTAGTCAGTCCAGGCCGTTGGAAATTGCTTAGTAATTAGTGTGTGTGTGTGTGTGTGTGTGTGTGTGTAAGAATGTGGTGTTTGTGCTCATGAGCCTGTGTGTGTGTGTGTGTTTGCAGTGAGTCCTGTTGAGAGATAAATGAGTCTGGTTGACATTGTCTGGAACAGGTGGTGAAGTCAGCGGGGGAGACATACAGGCAACTCATGCACACACTCACACACCCGTAGCCAATCTGATTGGATAAAGAAGGGAGAATAGGTTGCCTTTGAATCGCCTCCATATTGAATGGCTGATGTATTGATTACAGAGGCAGAGAACCCACATTAATCATTCACAGCATGTTTGATTGACTGAATAATTGTCTTTTTATGAACATTGCATGACATTTATTTGCCTCGGTGTGATCCAGTGAGTGTGTTAAAGGAACAGTTCATTCTAAAATTGCAACTCTTGTGTGTGTAAGCACCCCTACGTCACACAACACAACACTGCAGTAAAAACCAGCTAAAGAAGCTAATAAAATGTTAAATTTGAGTCGTCTGTATATATGTGTGTTTCCAGGTGAGTGTGGTGCAGGACTCTGTGAACATCTCAGGCCAGAACACAATGAACATGGTGAAGGTTCCTGACTGCAGGCTGGCCGAGGAGCTCGGAGATCTGTGGGAAAACTCCAGATTCACAGACTGCTCTTTGTGTGTCGTCGGCCAGAAATTCCAGGCGCACAAAGCCATCCTCGCAGGTGGGAATATCCTTTAATCCTCCACATCTGAAAAAGGTGATAGATAAGGACTTATTCTTAGCAGGTGGTGAAAGGTTTCTCCTGATTCAATTCATTCTGTGGTTACAATTCATACTTTTGGTTGCCATGGTTGCCATGCCATGCGCTGTTTGGTTTGTGATCACTCTGATAAATATATCGTTATCTCCCACATCAGGCAATTTTGTGAGATGGATATGTAATGTGACCGTACCCCAACACTAAAACCTGAAGTGTAAAACTTTGTTCATGAACAAGTTATGGCCTTACTACTTTTCAATTGTTGTCTATTGTGTTGGTAAATTTGTCTTTTATTTTGTGCAAACTTCCAAGATGTTGCTTTAACTGTCAGGATATGCCGATGGTTTTCCCCATGTGGTGTGAACATGCACACAGCATCATTAATGGAGCAGCATTCAGACTAACAGACGTTTACTACAATTAGGTAGTATACACACAGGAACACTGTAATTGTATATATTTTATATATCAGGTTTACACTGGTATATTGTGATATGTTAGACTGAAGAATAAGCATTGTTCACGTTAGGCCTGAGATTATTGGTTATTTTTATTGTTTTTAATTTTTTAGATTAATTGTCATACCGTATATGGTGAAACACTTTCCAAGGTGCCCAAGTCAGTTTACCTAACTTTTGTGTACTGTATTCAAAAAAGAGTCCAGGATAACGTTTTCCAAAACCCAGACACTGAAATTAAAAAGGTATAAAACAGAGAAAAGCAGCAAATCCTCACATTTGAGAAGCTACGACGACATTTTCGCCGGGTAATTGACCTATATTAATTTATCAAAATTGGTGTTGACAGTTTTAAGATTAGATCACTTCCAAACTTATATATGCAAGCCGGAGCTTGTTGTTATCCTGGGTCTCGATCGTTAGAGAATTTCAGATTTGGTCTGAATGCTGTTTCAGGTGCTTTTCCACTGTGAATGGAACACATGAATTGAATTCCGGGGGAAAAACTTAATCAGATTTGTAATTTTAATGAATAATTTTGCTTACCACAGGGATGGTTACATTTGAATACATTGAATATCCGTACAAAGTATCTGCTATTGGCAGCTTCAGCGCCGTCTGTGTCGTTTTTTTGGCCGTCATCGGTTCCATATTGACCACGCCCTGCAACCCACCACGCATGGTGAACAACTTGTCACAGATATCGGCACTTTGATGACAGGCAGCGTCAGATAGTGAAAAGTTTGAGGAAACTGGTGAACTGTGTGTCTCTGTGGGGGCAAAGAGAGGCTGTTCATTATTGGATTTGTTGAAATGTGTGTGTGAGGAGCCATTTTAATTATGTGCTGCTGTGGTTTGGGGTCTTCCCCTCGCTCCCTCTCCCTCTCTCTCTCTCTCTGCTCTACTTGGTCCAGATGACGTCCCTCCTCCTCGTTATTCCCCCTCTTGGCCGTTCCCGTGACAACTCTCCCGGCCGTTAATCGCCGTGGAGACGGACAGAGAGGGATCAAACGAAGGAGGGAGAGCAACTCAAATTGGCTCCACATTGGCCACGTGATCTGACTCTCTCTCTCTGTCTCTTACCTTCCCCATCTTTTATTTTCTGCATCCTTCTTACCTTTTCTTAATATTCTGTTGTTCACTTTCAACTTTCCCTTTTGTCATTCTCTCTCTTGTCTCTTTCTCCGCTCTCGCTGGTTTTCTCCTCTCTTGCCTCTCTCTTTCTTTTGTTTCTCTCTCCCCCTCTTGTTTTCTCCCCACATGCCTCTGTTATTTGTCTTCCTTTCAGTCTTTACCTCTTCATCTCTTTCTCTCCTCTCAGTTCCCTTTGCTCCCATTTCTGTCTACTGTTCTCTCCCTCTGACTTCCTCTCTCCTCTCCCTCCTTTCACTTTCTATGACCCGCTCCCTCTCTCTCCCTCCCTCTCCATCTCTCTCTCTCTCTCGCCCGCCCCTTCCCTTTGTTGCTGCAGTATGAGCTCACCAGTATTGAGCTGCACCAGACAGACTTATTGTAGGTTTGTCCCCATAGTCCTACCTGGACATTTATTGCTAAGTTTGGTTTCATTGTTCCAGGATGTTGTCAATAATTAATGACCGCACTAACTTTTTTTTTAGGATTTTTGTCAGTTGCCATCTTTGTCTGATGTGTGACAAAAAGGATTGGCACCAACATCACATCCCTGTCGCTGACATATGACTCTGTCTTGCAAATGCTGTATAAATGTTGGTAACTGCAAAAAAGCAAGAATCTACAGCAAGTCAGCTGTCTTTGACTTCTAGATATTCTATGACCAATATGACTGAGACTCTTCACAGACGTTTGCCCCTTTTTACATCTCTGTCATGTAGATTTATATTTTCTGAAAGCAAAATCCTTTCCAAAAGTTTTTTCTTTTATACAACTCAGCTGACAAAAACCTGAAGTTGTTCGCTCGCCTCCAGTGTAAAGAAAGCAGATGACCTCTTGAGTCATTTTTTTATGCCTATTTCACTCATTCCTCAAACAAGCCTGACAGTTGAATAGTTAGGTAACCGTCCATTTGGGCTTCTGCAACTTTAATCTTCCCACTGCCATGTGCTAAAACATTAGCGTACTTTGACTGAACAAGGATTTTGATGCCAGTCCTGTCACGTCTACAATCTGTTCAGAAGACAAAACGAATGAGGACCTTTTCTTACGTAAGAATATCTGTACAAGTCAGTGGATTTGTTTTTTTGTTTGTCTTCTGCTCCTTAGAATTGAAGTTGTGGGGATACCCAGAGGTTCAACTTTTTGCCATTGTGTTTCTGCCTTGACCTTGGAAGATACTGTATTCTGACTCTGAGCCACGGCAAGTCTAATGAAAGCTGAATGCTGTGGGACTGGATGTTAGTTACTGTGTTTAGCTGATGAGTTAGTTACTACACATGCAGCAGGTGCTGACCGTATAACCACTATGTCCCATTGTTAAGTTATCATTCATTTATTGGCTCATGCCCACATTTTACTATTATTAACAGTATTATACTTATTTGTGGCTTGTGCAGACTTGATTGATGACACTATTTTTTCCAAATGAGTAATTAAATGGGCAGCAAGCGCTGCGGCTAATAAGTCATTATTAAGTACTTAAATTCATTAGCATACAACTGACTTTGACACATACTTAATAATGTGTTAAAACATTTGTTAAATTTTAATCACTAGTTAATTAAGCATTCATAACGTCATAATCAAACAAAGTGAACCACATCAGAAGAGGACGACACTGTGATATGTGATTCATGGTAGGTCTAACCTTTTGTTGAGACACCCTCCGCTGTTAAAGAACTCAAGGATAATCGTGTTCAGACACAGACTGAGCTTCATCTGTGAGCTTCAGCCTCAGCCGTGGCGAAACTAACCGCTGTCACGACCAGGACAATAAGAGAGACAATCTGCTGCGTCGCAGCCTTAAGCAGAACTACACAGACACGATGTGGGGATTATTTTCAGCACGCACAATTATCATACAGCGGTGATTTCAAGTACAACAGAAGTTGGACTGATCTATGTAATGTGAAATGCTGTGGTTGGATCAGATAGGTAGCACAGGCCGGTCTGTGCTGAGGTTCAAACCTCTCCAGCTGGGGTCACGTCTCGAGTAATAAGAGAGGAAACGCACCGTGTTTTGCCTTTAAAGCAGTGCAGTAAGTTATTGGTCACTTCACCTGTTTAGTGATTAAAAACACCAGTACTAAAATCATTCATGTGTACATTTATTTTATCGATAGCTATAGTACTTTGGGAGATTTGGTTATTTAAAATGTGAATTTATCTGTGTAATAAAAAGTGTGGGGAAAATCTGATTTCAAAAAGTCAATAATATTACATTTGGGTGAAAATTGCATTATAAAAATACCCTTTACATTGCAACTTAACTAGTTTACGTTTGGGGATTTTGGCACATAATCAGCAGCTGTTTTGCATTTTTCTCCACTTAACTCTACTTTATTTTTTACATTTTCTGTATATGGAAGCATAGTCTGAGCTGTCCTTGCTTCAAGAGGATCTGTAAATTGTGGTCTGCCTGCAGCAAGAGACAAAACAAACTTTGGATTTGCAGGGGCGTAGAAGCTGGGTGAAAATCACTTGAAACATATCTGCTCCTTTTGATGAAAATAAGCCTTAGCAGTCTTCTATGCTAGCATGATAGAATAGTCTGTTGAGTGGCAGCTGGCGACCGTGTTATCAAAACAGAAAGACATGCCTTAATTAAAGTATATTGTATCAATAAGCTACAGTCAAGTCACTCTATCAGTATTTAATTCTAGTCGTCACGACTGTCAGCAGGTTGGAGCTGCAGTCGACTTTTTCCACATGATGCTTCTGCTGCTGTCACTGCTGTCAATCATCCCCCTAGCTCTCCTCTGGCCCCGTGGCAGCCTGTTAACGGATATCAGAAACCTCACCACGCATCAGCATTACACACAATAACCTCTCTCCCCCCCGCTCTGTCTCTCTCTCTTTTTGTCTTTTGTTTCTCTTTGTTTCAGCTCGCTCGCCGGTGTTCAGTGCCATGTTCGAGCATGAGATGGAAGAGAGTAAGAAGGTGAGTCGAGCACTTGACTCTGTCGTTCATGTTCCCTCTGTGGCGAGTCGAATGTCTTAATTCTTATCTTTCCCTCTGTTGCGTCAGGAGGCGCTCACCTCTCAAAACATCCAAGTGTGTCTGCACGTCTTCCTTCATGTCTTGTTGACTGCAGCTCTGTTATCTGGTGTCTTTAGAGCCACTATGTGTGTCATTATATGTGATTATAGCATCTTTGAAATTATCCTGAAGGCACAAGGTGTTGTTAGACAAAATTAGACGATACCAGTGAGAGTTAGTGCAGTCTGTGTTGCTTTCAACACAGTCATCTCACTATTTACAGGAGTTGTTGTAGGAGGAGGGTATTGGTGTGCAATGCTGTCTGCCATGGTGTCTTTTTAGGGGCTATGCCCGGGGATGTCAAAGTTGATTTTAGATTTGACGCTAGGACGACCCAATATTGGTGAATGCCAATATCAATATTTAAGAGTAAAACAATCAGAACAAATCTAAAAGTATAAAGTACAATATTGTTTTTTCTAACATAAGCGAATAACAAATCTTTCTGATAAGTATCACTCAAATTTAGTTATTTAAAACTGGTACTGAGCAAGACATTTTACAGTTTAAAAATAAACTTGTCAGTGCTCTCTGGTGGACAAACTGCATAATGACAACTATTTCTAATTTGGCATATAACATTGGAATTTCTGTACCGCATTGTGTTAAGCACGACAGTAAAATGAATTAATTCAAGTGGAATGGGCAAACTAACTGAACTATAACAAACTAATTTGTGCCATCGACCTTTGAGGGAATGGAGGGACAGAGGATCCAAAATGGAGGAAGTTGTCGTAGCCCATTAGATGTGTTGCACCCTCCACTTTTGTTTATAAACTGCTCCAAAGAAGGAGGAACAGTTTGCACAGTTACGAGGCAGGAGTCGATGGTACAAATACTTCTTCTGAATAAACTCCTGTAACTGGAGAGTTCAAAATTTCTTTATTGAATGAAATTGTTGTGACTGGCTAGCATGTTCGCAGCTGTTGGCCTGTTAGCAGTTAGTTCACCAGCTATAGTAGTTTACCAAATAGCCCTGCGCCTATAGTGGGTCACCAAGCTCCTAGATCCAAATATGTTGCGAAGAAACCAGAGGAATGTCGGTGTGTGACTAAGCGTTAACTTCTTAGCTGACATACTGTGTATATTTCTGCACTGATATTTCTGTGATAAGCTAATATTGGCTGATGATATCGGCCTAGCTGATTTATCACTACACACAAGGGCTTGAAATTATCTGAAAAAGTATTAGATGCACATAATACTTTCTATGTTCAAACTTAAATTTTGGTGAAAGCAGCAGCAAGATATTTTGTCTCCATGCAGTAGTTGATTTTCACTTGATGTCAAGTTCAGTAGAGAGCTGAGTAGAACAATAGTTAAACTATTTCATTTAATTTCACTGTGTGTGAATATTACTGTGTGTGAATTAGACTACTGTTCAAACTTAGATTACTATTACAGTGCTTTGGGAACCGTTCCGGTTGAAAAGCGCTATATAAGAAAGAGTCCATTACCATTACCATTACAATGCCTTGATTTTGCTTCCGTAACCTTAATGTCAAGTACTGAAGAATTCAAACGTTTTCTTAGCAACTCAAATGTTTAAAAGTGTAAAACGTACAGCATATATGTTAACATTTAAGATGCCCTGAGAGATCATTTATTTTATATATATATATTTGCAGGTTAGTGTACATGTTTCAACCCGGCATGCAGTGTGTGCATCATCTCTTTTTTTATGTGTCCTCTGTGATATCTGTGTGTGTGTGTGTGTGTGTGTGTGTTTCCGTGTGTGTGTGTGTCTGTCTGTGTGTTTCCATGTCTGTGTGTGTGTTTATATGTCTGTGTGTGTGTGTGTGTGTGTGTTTCCATGTCTCTGTGTGTGTGTGTGTGTTTCCATGTCTGTGTGTGTATCTGTGTGTGTTTCCATGTCTGTGTGTGTGTGTGTTTCCATGTCTGTGCGTGCAGGGGTGTGTGTGTGTGTGTTTCCATGTCTGTGCGTGTGTGTGTGTGTTTCCATGTCTGTGTGCATGTGTGTGTTTTCATGTCTGTGCGTGTGTGTGTGTGTGTGTGTGTGTTTCCGTGTGTTTGTGTGTGTGTGTGTGTGTTTCCGTGTGTGTGTGTGTGTGTGTGTGTGTGTGTGTGTGTGTGTGTGTGTGTGAGTTTCCTTTTCTGTGTGTGTTTGTGTTTCAATGTCTGTGTGTGTGTGTTTCAATGT
>JAVQJF010079936.1:0-24790 GCA_036023855.1 Gadopsis marmoratus | reverse complement strand
ATCATAATAAGTTGTATTATTGCAAAGTGGAAACATTTAGGAACCACAGCAACTCGGCCACAAAGTGTCAGACCACGTAAAGTTACAGAGCAGGTCACCGAGCACAATGCCAAGCGTCGGATGGAGAGGTGGTGTAAAGCAGGCCTCCACTGGACTCTGGAGCAGTGGAACCGTGTTCTGTGGAGTGAAGAATCAGGCTTCTGTATCTGGCAGTCTGATGGACGAGCCTGGGTTGGAGAACGTTACCTGCCTGACTGCATGATGCCAACTGTAGAGTGTTTTGGGGTTGGCCTTGGCCCCTTAGTTCCAGTGAAGGGAAATCTTAAAGCTTCATCTTACCAAGTCATTTTGGAAAATTCAATATTTCCAACTTTGTGGAAACAGTTTGGGGAAACTGCCCTTTTCTGTTGCAGCATGACTGAGCCCCAGAGCACAAAGCAGGTCCATAAAGGCCTGGATGGATGAGTTTGGTGTGGAAGAACTTGACTGACCCACAGAGCCCTGACCTCAACCCCACTGAACAGCTTTGGGATGAACTAGAACAGAGACTGTGAGCCAGGACCTCTGGTCCAACATCAGTGTCTGACCTCACAAATGCTCTTCTGGATGAATGGACAGAAAGTGCTTGCTCATGGTGGAATTGTTGGGTCTGTACATGTAGAGTTGGCTTGGACTTGTTCTATATTAACAAGTGCTATGAGATAACTCTGTTATGATATAGAGCTATAGAAATAAAATTGAATTGAATTGAATTGAAATTCCCACAGAAACGCTCCAAAATGTTGTAGAAAGTCTTCCAGAAGGGTGGAAGCTGTTCTAGGTGCAAAAGGGGACCAGCTTCATATTAATGCCTATGAATTTGGAATGGGATGTCATTAAAGCTGCTGTAGGTGGAATGTGTAGGTGGCCCAATACCTTTGTCCATATAGTGTATCGACACTACTGAGTCTTCATCAGACTCTAATAGGACAAAGACAAGACATGTGTCATTGGATAAGAGGTTGAACAGAATATATTTGCTTCACTAGTTTCAAACTAACTACAGGATTCATTTGTGTTTTAGTTTGGAACAGAAGAGGAACACGTCCAACTGTTGGCCTATAAACTGTATATTATTGTAAATGTTGAACTTCCTGTACAGGGTACAACATTGTACTCACAGTACTGTAGACTTCAGATTTTTAATAATAATAATGATAATAATAATAGGTGCCTGTTTGTTAAAAAACACCTTCAGTGTAAATTGGGCTGTACATTACAGGCCAGGCAAGTGTTGCTAAAAATAACCTTAACAAAAAAATACACCCCAACAACTACAAATATCAACTTCAAAATCATAAATATATTACAAATGTAATATGAAATTCTAAATAATGGCCAGCTACTCTTGTGTTTATGCATAGACGGCAGCCTGTGTGTGCATCAGCCTTCAGCACACACACCTCTGTGTCCTCAGCTGCAAACTAATGGCTGCTAGTTAAATGAAAGCTCAGCTCATCCATGGAACTTTACATACTTTACTATTTGGTAGTTTAACGTGTAACAATATATCATTTTAGAAAATTGTTTATAGAAAAATCCACAACAAATCCTATTCCAAAAAGTAATAAAAGCTGTCAGATAAATGTGGTGGAGTAGAAGTATAAAGTAGTGAATGTACTTAGTTACTTCCACCACAAAATTACTTAAAGTATCAAAAATTGAAGATTTGCAGCAGAATATTATATATGCCATAAAGCCACATTACCATCAGCTATTAAGGAATATAAATAATGTTAATGACATAATGTAACTATTAATAAACTAAGATATAATACACCACTTGCAGCACCAGCCTTTTCCCTGTTACATAATGTTCTTTAGATATGTAATAAATTATTTTATGTAGATGTGAATTATTTAGCCCTTTTATTACCCAACAGCAGATATCATTGTAATTAAACACTGCACTTCACTGACCCTGCTGCTTGAGCTTCCCTGTTGTTTGTGACAAAATGCAGTCAAATGAAACCTGACAGTGTTGAGTCCCATCACAGTTATAGACTGCCCCCTGGTGGCGAATGATCATCAAGCACCAACACCGGATGGAGGCGATGAAGGATCATTGAAGCATGCCATTTATCTTTTTGTGACAGCAATAGTGTCTATACATTATCATATATTATCATAAAAATGGTAATTAACGTTGATCAAATAAAATACCGCTCTGTGTTGTATTTCTATGTATTTGTTTGTTTGCTATAAGCACACAATATTAACCTCTCAGTACCGTGATTATGATTTAATTACAGCTTACCTTATCATAAAGCGTATAAAACAATAAAACAATTAATTGATCACTTCTAATAGGTAAATCAGTATTTAAAAGGTATGTTTTTATTTTATATGATCTGTTGCATTTTCATTGCTTTGTGAACTTTTCTATTGATTTCCTGGTTGTAATGGAGTTAAAACATTAGTGATAGTGATAAGTACAAATATATTAAAGTAATTTTTTCTTTTCAATTATTAGTATAAAACAGCAATATTATCAAACATTCAATATCCTCAAATTATTGTAAACCTGGTGAAGATTCTTCTGTATTCGTGACATTATAACCGTAAGATTTTAAAGACATTTCTGTCTTTTTCATTTTCTGTGAGTGGCACAAAATACAAGTAAAGTTGTGGGCTGTAAAACCAAAACGAAAGAGGCCAAAACGCTCCGTGGAGCTGCAGAGTTGGTGATGATTCTCTGTGGCTTTCTCACATTACATGCAGTCATTTGATCTGTTGTCTACATCATCAGACAGTGCAGCATCAATCAGCGCGGCTTTAAGTCACCTGACAGCAACAGGTGTATTGATATCTATCGTTTAAATTTGAGAGGTGCTGCTTTAACGTCTCAAACGAACCAAACCCCGTGTGAGCGCAGGACACACAAGCAGACCTTTATGGACGTTGTTTATAGCGTGCAGATCAGGAGGTTGAATTAGAAAGCATAATTTACTATCCTGTATAAACTGGACTGAGCTGTGTCTTCCTGCTCTAATCCTGCGTGCATTGGCCTTCATCTCCAGAGCTCACAAAAACGATGCAATACATTCATGTGGAGAGGCGGTGAGCCAGTTTGATTTAGGACCCGGCTAATCTCTGCAGGCCTCTGACCGCTTCCACTGCTGGACGGGCTTCATCCTCGAGCCAGAGGGATTACAGGAAATTAATCTTAAAAATAGTTTGAGACATTTACTGGATTTACTGTGAGTTGGAAGATGAGGTTAATTTCCAGCATTTCACAACAGCCATGTGCAGAATTTGGCTTGTGGGTCATCTTTTAGGGCTGCAATCGATCCTGTTATTTATCTCCTTGCACAGTATGGTGTTCACACACTCATGCACAGCAGCCCTGGCAGCCTCCCTCACGGGATGTTACACGACATTATGCTGTCAAGCTCCAGCTGCACCACTTTGACACAGTCTGTTTAACATGCGACAGCCCGGGAAGACGCTGCATTTCCTCTGCAGTGCTGAGGTGTTAGGCAGGATTAAGGCCAAACAGATCGATGCAGCGTAAAGAATGAAACGCACACATTCGTCCTTAGTCTACCTGCTCACAGTCTGACGTTGTCTGTGATTGACTCTCGATAGTCAAACATTAGAACTGAGACAGGACAAAGTCAGAGAGCTCTTTGTGCTGCCAGCATGTTTTAACAGTCAGAGTTATTTGGATTAATTGCAGGATAATGAGACACATGACATGTTTGTTGGCCATCCCATCCTCTACAGGGATGACGATCAGCAGCAAAGGCCTCTCACCACATTCCACATGTGTGTCTGCAGCTTTCCGCCAGCCGACAGCAGCGCAGCCTCATCGGCCAACTGGCTCTGGACATGAGAGGGACATTTAAATGGCCTGATGAGAGCACAGCACCAGGAATGCTAGGAGCCATGATATGCAGCTCAGAGGACAAAAAGACATGTTCAATGCTGATGGCTTAGAACCAACTGAATGTATGTGAGTGAATTAAGCTGGTGATTACCTGCAATCCGTTCACTGATGCGTTTACTGAAGTGGCTAAATATAATTTGGATTACCGAGGCCGTGTCCACAGGCGAGTCTCAACTTGCCTAGTTTGTAGAGGATCGAGGCGGGGACAGAAGCGCCACTGTTGCCGAGAGGTCAAAGAGGAACCTATAAAATACCAGAGAAATTGCAGCCATTGCTGAATTTCTGAAAATTAAAATGATTTAACACAACAGCTCAGCAAAACACAAGAGGAAAAAGGTCCAGTGACACCAGATCTGCCACATACGTAGTATAAGCCTTCAGTGCAACGTACACTATATGGACAAAAGTATTGGGCCGCCTACACATCACACCTACAGCAGCTTTAATAACATCCCATTCCAAATTCATAGGCATTAATAAGAAGCTGGTCACCCTTTGCAGCTATAACAGCTTCCACCCTTCTGGGAAGGTTTTCTACAACATTTTGGAGCTGCCGAGTTGCTGTGGTTCCTAAATGTTTCCACTTTGCAATAATACAACTTATTATGATGTTATGCACCTACGGGAATGGGACTGAATGAAACACCTGAATTCAGTGATTAAGAGGAGAGGCCCAGTACTTTTGTCCATATAGTGTATCTTAATCAAACTGAATATAATATTGACAATAGATTCAGGGCCACGGTGGGAAATAAAAAGTTAAGTTCAGAGTTTGTAAACTTCCCACAATGATGTGTAAAAATGATCTTCTGCTCATCTTACCTCACACTGCTTGGCCATTAATTTCATCGAGCACAAAGGAGGAATATCAAAGCAAATGCTCAACTCTGATCTGCATGGAAGAGTTTCTCATGCCTCACTTCTTAATCCCAGCCACAAAGCTCTGATTGGTAGATTAGTTCTCCAACACTAAACTGCCTAGCTGCCGAACTAAATCTGAGATGATGGAACCAGGCTGCAGATTATTACTGACACTCTGGCAAAGGTGCTTGAGTACAATCTGTTTTTTGACTTTGTTGTAGCGACGTGACTGTGTTCCCCAGATCCCTGCATTCACTTGAGTGAGCACACAAATACAATAATACGCCCTCTGTCCCAACACTTTTGTGATCTGTGTTGCATGATGGGATGCCCAGACATGTCCACTTAACTGGGTACAAATTCCAGTTTGGTGCTTCAACCCACCTGCTCTACACTTTAATAATCACAATCATTAGTATAAGGGAAGGTCATTTTTCCTGCAGCACCACGGGGATCTATTCTGTCTGTTTGTAGGGGATTTTAATGAATGAGCACTCATTAGTTGGCATCTCTAGTAGCACCATGAGAGACTGGTGAATAACTATCTTAACCGCTGGGGCTTAATAAAGCTACACAAAGGAATTGGGAAACGTTGCTATAACGGGAAGCGATGGTTCATCTGAGAAAAGAAAAGTTTCCGGTTTTCCAGGTTTTCCATTTCAGAGTCGACACGTTGTGCTAGATATCCACTCGTTTATTAGGTTAATCAAAGCTAATGCTGGAGAGGATTCAGCTTGATGGTCACTTTGGAGGCCGTAGTTTGGGATGCTTTTCAGCTGTACTGCGTTAAATACTAGGACGTGTTCATGATGTAGGACGTGTGCAGTCCCCACATAATGCACTGCACCCATTAAAGTGCTGGTACGTTATTATGACTCTGACAGCAAAACACTTTGCTACGTTTCGCTCCCTGGAGCTCTTTGGCAGCAACATTCAACATGCAACTTTTCCTTTACAAGCCATTACTTTAACACGTAGGTGAAGCCAGCGATGTTCACTTTTTCCATAAATGTTCATTGTGTGCATGTTGTATAAAGAAGATAACTGGAATGCATAATTTGTCACTTTGGATAAAGACAGATATTGATATATTTGAGTGGATAAAACTGTATTTGTTCCTCTGTTGTTCTGATGTTTCGCTGTCTACAGTCTAAGATTGCAAATAACTCTCGATCAAATCTTCAAGCGTATCCACTGAGCTGATGGTGATGGTGATGTGAATTGATTGATGGTTCTAAACAGACTTGCTGTCTTCATCGTTGCATCTCGGGGGACAGACATTCACACTCGTGTGATGCATGTAGTGCATTTTGTGCCATAAAACATCGAGTGTATATCCAAGTAATGCAGCGTGCGATAAAGTCGGTGTTCCATCTTTCAATCCATTGACTTTATAGTGAAGATATATTATTTTTTTTTATCTCATATGGTCTTTTCCAGGTGTGGGAACAAGCGTCGTCGCTTTTAAAGATGTCCATTCATCACAAGAAACACTGTTGTTCAAGTTGCTTTGTATCAATTTGCTCTGCAGACTTTTTCATTTCACGGCCTGAAGCCCAGATGACGCAACAGCGCCGAAATATGCCGGGAGAAACCCGCGTCTGTTACCTGCTGTT
Source organism: Gadopsis marmoratus (assembly GCA_036023855.1). Classification (NCBI taxonomy): domain Eukaryota; kingdom Metazoa; phylum Chordata; class Actinopteri; order Centrarchiformes; family Percichthyidae; genus Gadopsis; species Gadopsis marmoratus. Next base: position 18,385 of record JAVQJF010079936.1, on the reverse strand, counting down.
TACCACATCTGACCAGGGGAAGTAATGCCCAACACTCATCACATCATGATACATTACAAAGTATGCAGAGGCTCCTCCTGAGAGGAGGACAAGGTCCTCATCATCAGTTATTCACCTTTTAAAAATATTCCTCTTTTTGTTTGCCTACTAACAACAATCCTACACTTTGACATATTATTACTTTATATATTTGATGGTGAACGTGTTAGAAAACAGTTATATACATGTATTTACACGGCCTGAGGACATTCACGCCGACCACACAATTTCTGCCCACAGAACTGTATTAATAATTTGACAAGAAAAGACAAACGTGCATGTTTTAATATCCCAATATACATTTAGTTACTTTCAGCTTTTGACCGTGTCTAAACTGAGGACGACCCCACTGACCTCCCACTGGATGAAATCCATCCACATGACCAGCAGCTGATAAAAGTAATGTCCCTGGGATCAATAAAAGATGGAAAGAGAAGAAGCTTTTAATTAATGCATTTCAATCAGTCGTTTTGACCACACTGTATTATTATTTTTAATATTATTTTATTGTTGAAACAACAAATCTATAAAAGAAAACTACATACATACATATTTCTGCCTTGCATGAGTGTGTGAATGAGACCAATCTGTAAAAGAGCTTTGGGAAGGTTGAAAAGTCTTATGTAACTGAGGTCCATTTAAGGAGTTCAACTTTCCCTTCTCACATTGTTTTATTTAAATATGTCTAAAAATATCTTTAGAAGCATGAAAAGGTTAAACTAGAAGCAAAAAGCAAAGAGAGAAATCCAAAGACAAACATAGTTTTTTCCTTCTCCACACTCTTAATAATGTCATGACGCCTTGTAACCCTTTGGGATGGACCTGACCTGCTGAAGCTACCGAGACCCTCAAGCAAGTATTTTATTTATTCTATTATTATTTTGGTTATAATCACTGTCAAACTATATTTTCAGTCCAACTTCCACTACATGTTCACATTATTACATTGACTCAGTGGTCTGATGTGTGTTTCAGTTTCTTCAAATACAAATTGTCATATCGAGTCGCTGAACTGCAAAAATACCTGGCAACGCAGGGAAAAAGAAAAACAAACAGTCAAACCAAAATTCTAAGTGACAGACATGTAAGAATTAAATTGAATTTTGAATTGAAGGCCACTCAGTCTGAGCCCTGCGTCAACGACACCAGCGCCACCTGCTGGAACTGACTCCTGTGTTCACGATCATCTGTTGACAAACATCAAACATGTTTATTATTATTATTACTGATGTTGTTCTGTCTGTGGCTCGTTTCAAACATCGGATCGGACTCCGCCCACGTGTTGTGGTTCCGCTGTCACGTGACACATAATGTAGCCTGTTATTTGAACCCGGAAACGGTTCTGAAAGGCCAACAACACGCAGCTGTCTGTTCTGAAGATATTATATTATTATAATATATATTATATTATTGTGAAAGTTCAAAGCGGAAGTTGCTCTCGCATCGACACCCGCCGGGGATGAACAGTCGGCTTGACGGTAAAATCAAAGATGGAGTCGCCAGAAAGCCGATCCGCCGAGGCGGCGGGTGGAGCCCCGAGCCCCGGGGATGTGGACACCGCGGTGTTCCTGCTGGGAGCCGGAGTCACAGCCACCACACACCCGCTGCTGTACGTCAAGCTGCTGATACAGGTAACACAGCTAACAACAACAACACCACCACCACCAACAACAACAACAACAACAACAGCCATGGTGACGGCATCAAAACATCCAGGCCCGTCACCGAGTCCTGCTGCGGGTGGGGTTGTTCCTGTCATGTTCTCCGGTTCTGTTGGGAGACAGATGGAAAGCAACAGCAGCAGGAATGTATTGATGTTAATATTAATAGAAATAAAAGTCCAGGCGAACACAGACTGGAAGCTGGTTCCACAGGAGAGGAGCTTGGTAGCTGAAGGCTCTGGCTCCCATTCTACTTTTAGAGATCAATGAAATGTCACTTCACCTAAGCCAGCAGCATCTACTTCCTGTTAGGTTACACAGGGGTTTGCACACTCAGCACTGTGCACCTGTACAAGTCCTTGTAGGAGGAGAAACACAGAGGGAAGCTAAGAAAAGACACTGACATCGGAGAAGCAGCCATTTACCTTCCTTTCCTTTCTATATTTCTGTCTTTCCATTTTTCTTCTACTTCTGTCTCTTCTAGGACAGTCCCTCTACCTGATGCCAAAACTTCAATCGGGACCACTTAAGGAAATAAGCTGCTGCCATCTTTTAGCTGCTCAGGGACACAGGTGCAGATTTGCTCTGCAAGAACATCCACCTTCGAAGAATACAGTATCCTTTCCATATGTGTCAGATAACAAAACAAATCTATGTGTCGTTTTAGAGTACATGGCCCATTATCATATTTTGTTGTTTAATTTGGACGTCAGGTAACAAAAGCTCTTATCATGTCAGTCAATATTGTTTGAGTTGTGCATATTCCAAAACACATTTTCATTCAAACTGGCACTAACTAATTGATACACAGTCACCCAGGAGCTTTCATGGTGCCTGGACCTCTGGGGCCCACTTTGCCCAGTTGGTAATCTAGCCTTGACTGCAAGTCCCTTAAAACCAGAGTCTTTTTGTTTGTCTCAGATTGAACTTCCCTGTTTAACTTTTTCACTGTCCATAATCATCCACTGATTTCACACCTACTTACATTGTTACAGAGTGAGGGATAGCCAATGGCCAGCTGATCCACAGAGTTGTGAGCTCTGTCAGTTTCACAAATTCTGGCTGTTATTCTTGCTGCAAACTATGGCTCTGATGAAAGTTTGTTTGAATAATGTGTTAGAATAAGAAATAAATTATGGCATTAAACTAATGCCATATTATTGAGATATGTTTTGGTTTTTTCCTTTGGGGCGGTTTTGGAGTGGCTGTGGCTCAGGAGGAAGAGCTGTTGACCTTCAGCCCGGTGGTTGGTGGTCCGACTCCAGCTCCTCCTGTCCATATGTCGAAGTGACACTGAACTCTAAGTTGCCTCTTGGTGACGTATGAGTGCCCTGTCCCTGACCAACATAGGGCATAAGCAGTTGGACTTGGTCCACGGTTGCCGCATTGAAGGCTGAACACTGCTCGGGGCTGTCCTCAGGAGGAAGGATGGCAGGATGGATTAAATACACAGGATGAGTTTCATTGTTGGACACAACTGCATGTGTGTGTGAATGCATCCTCATGTTTGACAATGAAAGACCTTAGGGTCCTGTTCTTTCATAAGCTACGGCTACCAAGCCTTGCCACTGACTTCAACCATTCCGAGAAACAGACAGCAGTGTCCTCGAGCAACACAATGACCCAGCTATTCCTGGAAAGTAGGCTGCTTCGGCCCCACATGGACCACTGGGAATCATTAACACCATGTTTCAACATACAGTAAATTGGTAGCGCATGCCATTCATTTGGGATTGCAACAGCCCCCCCAGCTAGGTAAAACATCAAAGTTAAAATCTGTACTTTTTAGTCTTTATTAGGCTCAGAGTATAGCTTTTGTTAGTATATTTGCTGCAATGTGTGTTCTGTTTTGGTAGGTAAAAAGATTTTGCTTCCATACAGTAAGGCTGCTTTCATTTTTCCTTTTGGCCATACTTAGCACCAAACAGTCTATTTACACTTCCTTACACAGAGCAACATTAGCATTCATTTATTTCTGATGAATTGACAACTCTAAGTATAATATTCACTGGTCTGTTTTTGGTCTCCAGTGGCAAATACTGTATATCTGGGTCTTTAGCTGCTAAATGCTCCACTATGTTGACAAGCTAGTTGCTATCTTAGCTATAGCTGTCTGCCATTGGGTACTGGACAGGTAGCAAACAAAGGGTTAATCAGAGCCATTTACTGTCTGCTGGAGCTAGAAACGAGCTTGAGAGTGCTGAGAGTGAACCAAAACAGTATAGAGAGAACAAACTTTAACTCACTCAAGAAAATTAATTTTTATGATCAAATCCTGTTGCACAATTAGGTTTTGGTCACTAATTTCAAGAACACTTACTCTGTGACTCCATTTTCGACTGAAAATATTTAGCTGCTCACCTACAGTAATGCACAGTGGAGAGATGAGAAAGGTGAATCGCTTTAGTCCCATGAGATCAGCCTTAAAATTGATTTGCACCGCTGTAACTGTCCACAGAGACATGTTCTTAGAAGCTTTTTGGTTAACATATTTCTGTCACAAATTTAAAAAGGTGTGAGTTCTTACAGTCAGGTTAAAAGTGTTAATATAATAAATAAGATGACAAGAATGGTAATACTGATAAATGTGTTAAAATATGTCACTTCAATAATGTGAGGTTTTTGATGAAAGGTTACGTCATCAGAGCATGACGGGTCATGTGACCAAAGTAAAGTTAAGAATTGCCTGTGGCATTGTGGGTAAGAGTAAACATGGAGGTAGAGAAAGGATGCACGGCTTGAATTAATGACATTCTGCGCATGGTTCAACGGGCGCACACGGTAAATGTTTTTCTTTGTTTTACATTGGTGAGATTGTTACTGTATAGTTTTACATGTACAAGTGTTTTTGTTAATGCCGTACATGTTTTATTTTGTAGTTTTCACGGTGTCAGAGGAAAAAGAGACAAAAGAAAGAGAAAATAAACTTTCCAAGACATCAGTATGGAGCGTGGCCTTCATCATTGAACCGGTGCAGTTACAACCGCCAAGTACAAAAGTGCCAAATATTCATGAATCAGAGGGGATCTGATGATGTCAGCAGCTCTTTGGTGGAGCACTGTTTTAGGACGGCAATATGCGTACGTGTGTGTGTCAGTATACAGTATGTGACATTGCAGAGGTGAGTTGAACAGGTTCAGTTTGACATCAGGGGACTCAGTAAGGCAATGGGCTGAAACTCGTTTTATTATCTCTATATCACAATCTAGACACTTTTCTTTCACTTTCCCTCCTCTTCACCTCATCCAGCATCATACCCTCTGCTGGACTTGGCCCCTTGTCTCCTTCTCTCTCCACTCCTCTATTATTCAGATTATTCAACATTTCTCAACTTATTTTGCCAGAAAGCTAGTTCATAGCGCAGAAAGCTCTTCAGGCCAAATGTTTCCTGTGACACTCCAAACTCTCAACACCCAACAAGTGGTCAGTATGGGAATTCACTATAATTAGCAACTTTCAAGTAATTGAGGTTAATGTGTCAAATCATCATCTATTCAAGAAGTTTTTTAAGCTGAGTCAGTGCATTTAACCTCAATCGAATTTTGCATGGCTTTGTTAGGAAGCTAACTAATCAGCAGGATAATTTCCAAGAGAAATTACTGATGTGAACATGTTACATGCTATAAGTTACTCTGTGGAAATACTAAATTGAATCAGTAATGTATTTTTCAGTTCCCAGGCAAAAACAGATAAACAAGAAATAAATCTTCTGGAGTATACAATTATGTTAAAACTTTAAACCACATCTCCCGGTCTTTCAGTGTATGGAGTTTGCACATTTGTTAGTGTTTTGTGTAGGCTCTATCTTTAGTTAAGCTTTTTTAAAATTTATTTATTTTTATCTATAAGTGTAATCATTTTCCTTTGTAAGGGCGGTCCGCTTTTGAAGGTGTTCCAGCATGTCCAAAATTTGGTCCCTTTTCCCCCCCACTTCATTTCATGTTTTTCCACACAAACCTGATCTCTAACTAAAATTCCATGGATAATATTCATGTTTCATTTATTTATCTCTGCCATAAATAGGTGACATGGAGCTTTTGTTAAATATATATTTTTTTCCACTGGTTGATATCACAAAATATCAGTCCATTACGAAACAACCACAACAAAATACTTTCTTGGTACAAAAAGCACCAAGAATATATGTTCACCCGAAGCTCTCTCTGTGATAACAGGCGTACAATGCTATTAAATTATATAATTTGGTTCCTTAAAATGCACTACTGATTACCACAGAGACCGTACAGGAATAATGCAGTGGTTTTATGAATTGAGTAAGTTGGTATGATGCATGACTTTGTGCAGAGGTCAAACAACACTATTCCTCACCTCTTCAGTAGTTTATATGGTGTTTCTTTCATTCCCCAACACCCACATCAAATCTGCATACACTTTATAATCATTGCACCAAATATATTAACATCTAAAGGAAGTTCTCCAAAATATATAAATCCCTTGGAAATAACTGATGAGACCAACAATATGTGAAAAGGCAAGGTAATTTTTGCATGCTGGAACTGCTGAAGCCGGAGATCATTTGGAGGATATTTTACTCATCTGAACCTGGGTTGAGTGATAAAACTGTCAGTGGCAGAGCGAAGAGATATGACTGTTGTCATCTGAAATCGTTCTCATAATCTTCAGCTAAAGACAGTGATGAGCAAAGAGGAGGAGAGGAAGAGAGTGGCACTTCTGCCTCTTCTCATTGAAATGAAAGAGACATTAAGAGGCTTCTGTTAGGAATGTTAATCACGTATCGATCTGCATAATATTTGACCAGCTCTTGTCCTGCAGTCCCTATATGTGTGAGTAATGAACGTAAGTGTTCCACATTGCAGGAGAACACTGGCCCTATTTTATCCTTAATATGGTGCACATGTAGCTTACTGTAGGACCCCTGTATTGACTGGACAGTGTATATTGCTTCAATCTCCTTTTAATAGACCATGTAGGATCCACATTTCTCTATTTAGACCAAGTATAAAACACCTATTTAATTTTATCAAGTAGATTTGGGATAAACGTCCTTCTAATCCAAAAATGACCCCTGTGCTATACTTATACACCACACTCAGGACTGATTTCCTGTTTACACTGGGTACAACCTTGTTATTTTCTTTAAAGAGAAGATAGTTCATGTTTTATGGAACAGATACAGGACCAGTGATTCATACATGTACATCAGGAATCCTGTTTCCTGGTTACATTGCAGACTCTTGAATTTGACTGTCTAATGATTTAATATGTTGGTCAGGGCTAGACAGAATGTGCTGAAAGAAAGGAAGAAAATTATTTAATTCTGCTATTTTAAAACCTGGGCACTATTTTTTAAAACCTGGGCACTATTTTTACCTATTATGGGGTCTGAATAACTAACAGGTACAATGAGTTTTGGAACTGGTCCAGTCACCTCAGCCAACTGTCGCAAAACAGGCTGTAATGTGTACAACCTAATTCTTGGGGGCAATTGTAACTGTGAAAAGTGTGTCCACTATAGCCGCTTGTTGTTGCCACTGATAGGCTCAGGATGTTATTCAATGTCTCTGACAACATTATGGAAAGGATCCCTACAGAGACAGACCTTTTTGTTAAAGAGTAAGATCCTTTTTATTTTTTAGAAACACCATTGTCTTCCTCCAACTCACCTCTTGCAAGATTGCAAGATTTCAGAGCAGGACTTCTCCTTGAGCACAATCTCTTTAACAAGAAAGTGTATTTCTGCTCACATGCAAGTGAAAATGAGTGGGGACGTGAAAAAAAATATTTGGGTGTATCTTTTCTGAGTTCTGATGTACAAGTACAAGCAAAATATACAGATTAGCTGAGCTCCCAGCACTGACCATCACTTTCAGTGGTTAAAATGACAAATGTTGCCAGTGGTAGATATTATCAGCTGTTGCTAATTAATGCTAATTCTGTGAGCAACTTCATAACAGACAAACATTAATAGATGATAGATGGCTTTGACAAGCCTGCAATTTACTTTGAAATGTGGTCGGAATATATACGTAGTTAGCGTTGGCTATGCATCCCCTATGCAAAGTGTCCAAACGTTAGGTAACGATAATTTTAGCCAGCCATAACACCCTGAATGAGCTTTTCCTTGAAGATCGTTTGTATTTAGGTGTACATGTTGGTAGCTTTAAAATAGCCTAAATACTGTATATTGATAAAATGTAACCAGCGAGAAACCTGCTAATGTTAAGTTAACTATCCTAACCTAATGCTACAACGGTCTGGCTTGCCAGTTTTAGGCTAGTAACCTTTCTAACAAGCATTTTAGTCAGTTAACTAACGATAGGTAGTTTGTTACCAAGACTACCATTATGGCTGCTCTGCTTTTATGACTCGTATTGGAGTTTCTTGTGTTTGTGCTGCATGTACAAAATAATTACAATTACATAGCAAGTATAGGCAGTGGTTCTCAAACCTTTCTTGGCAGCCCCCGACCCTCACCCCCTCCTGTGCAGAAAGATTGAGAAATGCTCACACTAGCCCTCTTACTACAGTTAAGCTACACAGCACATCTTCCTATATGTTGTGTCTATGTTTCAGTTAGTATGCAAGGAACCTGCTTTTTAAAAATGTATTTAAGAATATGCCCTAAATATAATCTTAAGAAGTCTTAAATTAATGTCATCTTCCATGTCAACAGGGCATTCTCAGATGTGAGAGTGTTTCCAGGCTGATCACAAAATTTGAGTCAGCTCTTTCAAGACCACCTCTTGACTTGGACTTCCTAGAGTTCAAATGTCAACAAGAGCTGTACCTCTGGGAAGCACTGTCAAGGCATGTACATGTCCCACTGATCAGGTCAGTACTGTTGTACAGATTGTTAAAATGTTTTTATAAATATTATGATGCAGACACTGATAGCAGTCAAAGCAGTATCTACACAATTTGACAGAGAATGTAGCATGTGAGTCCTGTGTATTGTACTTCACTGACAGATTTAAAACTCATTGCTCATCTGTGTGCGCACTACAGGGTTAGAGGTGATCAGGGAGAGAACGTTGAAATAGCCCGTTACATGTTCACTGTCCATGGAACTGATCAAGAAATCTTCATTTCAGGAAAAAGTGTCCATAATCAAACGCGAGACACTTTTAACCAAGTTAATAAAGAGGTCTGTTGTCTGTAAATGTCTGTACATCATACCAGCTATTTGTCATTTTACCAAGTCCTTGACATTTCTGTTAAGAGGGTGAAAGTATATTAATTTCTGTATCTACAGGATTGAACGTTTGTGGAATGTCAGGACATGTGTGACATCATAATATTGCAGCGCACTCCACAGCCTAGAGATGGATCACCTACTTGATGTGTCCTCCAGAGGTACCGGTTACGCTCATGACTTAAGGTGGAAGACACTGGCCCTCTTATGACTGGTGAATTTCAACACAATTGGACTGGTTAACAAATGTCTGGGGCACTTTGATGAACATTGAAGTGTAAATGCACTCTCAAATTCTGCTAGAACTCATCTTTCTTTCTACCAGTCTCTCTACGTGTTCGAGTGTTTCCAACACACAGTGCAATGTTACATTACAATTATTTCAGAGAAATGGATGTTTGTCATAGAGGGTAACAAAATCCAGTCCTACGGTCAAACGATGATATTAAAAACAAAACTAAAACATTTCATTGACACAAAGACTAAAGGTATTGTTTAATGAAGTGAGATTTCTTGTAATACCCCCCCCCCCCCCAAGAAACAAAGCACAGTTCAAGGGAAAGTTTAATCTATTGGTTACAACCATCAAAACAAAACAAATTTTGCAGTCTCAGCAAGTAACACAAAAATTGTAATGGGTTAACCATAGAACGTAAATTACAGATAATGGGCAAGAATACATGATACATAGGAGTTATCAATAACAATACATTTTCAAGTTCAAGTCCATTACAAGACCAGGAAATGTGGACCTTGGAATGCTACCATAGTGCCTGCTAAACTCTTAACCACCACACATTGCCTCAGTTAGGTTGTTGTCAAAATCGAGGTAAGTGGCTAAGTGGCGTGTAGGGAATGTAGCTGCACAAGCATTGACAATGGGGTAACAAAGGCTAGATACCCCATAGTGGGAGTCACAGTCATGGTCAAAATTAACCATTATTTTGAACGCCTCTCTTTTGGATTCAATAAGTGGAACATGTGCCTGACCTGTGACCCACTGGAGGAAGCTCTGAACTGACAGCTCTGAACCTGCAGGGCTCCCCTCTTCTTGGTTGTCTGCTTCTTCTCATAGAGATAAATGCAAAAGAAGTAATTTCCAAAATGTCTGTTGGCACAATGGCTTTCATAATAAAAATAGTGGTGTTACCAAACTTGAAGCAATTCCGAAGCTTGTACATTGCATAGTTTAAAGGTTGACAGAATACACATTATGCCTAAAAGGAGAGGGGAGCTATAAAAATACAAACATAATGAAACGGGTGCAAAACAAAAGTGTATGAAGGTAAGAGAGTGACAGACAAAGGTTGTGGAAAAATGTGTGCTATGTTGTGTTGCCTCTGTCTTCTAGCTTTTGCAAGAAATCCTGCAGAAAGTTGATGACGTTCAGCTCTTGCTGCTATCAGACAGACCCTTCCTCACTGAAATGAGGAGATAGAGCAAGCAGGAGGAAGTCTGCATTTATCCAAAATAGGGAAACTGATTAAATACTGAAACAATATCATAAATGAAAACAGGGAAAAACTACACACATTCCATTCACAGGTGCAGTTAGGTTTGCACAAATCTTTGCATAAATGAAAATTTGCAACGTGCAACAATCTATCGCCTAATCCATAGAGCCTCAATCACCTCATGTAGCTGGTTCCATATCGGGATCAGCCTCACCAGTGCATGCAATGTAAAGATTGGGCTTACTCTACTGGACATGTTGTTTTGTAAGGGTTGCCGATATTTTGTGCAAATAAAACATTTTACCCCAGTTCCTACTTCATTAACAGTGTCATACCAGGTCACATATCTCCTTATGGCCAGCATCCTCTGGGACATTTACAGTCCTTCTTCCCAACCGAGCCTGTAAAAGCATTAGCTCCTCAGACGGTTTGGGGGCTTTTTCTGAGGAGCTGTAGAGAAGGAAGAACTGGATTGGCGTTGTTTTGGTGCGTGGCCTTTTTTTGGACAATTGCGAGAGAGGCCTACAGTCTTTAAATAGTCCAGGGAAACACCAGCGAGAGGTGTATGCCCTCCAGCGCTCGCGTGCTGCTTCTACACACGCAGGCGCAGTTCTCTCCCTCTCCCTGTGTTTAGTTTCTCACTAGCAGCTGCCTATACACCTCTGTTGAATTTGTCTGCGAGGACTCATATTATAGTATTCCTGTAATTTGCTCGTGATCATGTTTTATCACGCATGTGACTTTTGGCAGAAATCTGGCACCATAGGGACATCCCTAGTTAAAATACATTAGATTCTTTATTATTGTTAGGGTTAAAATAACTACTTTGTTGAGGTTGGGGGACCTTTGTTGTCATGGTTAGAATAATAAACATGCGGTTAAGGAAAGTCCATCCCCGATCTCACCTGGACTGGTCTATAACAATGTTACCCGACTTCCTCCTTTGCTGCCATCACCATCACTACAGCCGCTAGAGGGCGCTGTCAATTGTATGTAAACACATGTCCTTTTGGGGGCACTTGCTGACAGGACTGATGCTGTAGTTTGGGAGGAAAGTCTCCAAAATGGAAGCAACAGAGGCAAGGAGAAACACAAGTATTTCTTGTCAGCTTACAATTGAGTTTTGCTCGAATGCCATGTTTAAAATGACTTACGTAACAAAAAAACACTTACAGTGAAATAGTGAAAAACGCCCATTAAAACCAGAGCAAGGTGACATCATCAAAATGCTTGAACAAGGTCCAGGACCCAAAGATGTTCAACTTACTATAATGAAAAACAGAGAAAGCATCACATCAGTGAACGATTGGCAGTTTTGCATGACAAAACGATCAACTCGTTATATTTTCATTATTACTGTAACATAATTTAAGTTGTAGCCTACTACGGCTGCTGCAGGTGTGTGTGTGTGTGTGTGAGCGACTGAGGGGGGGGGAGTCATTAGGGGAGGGGGGGGGAGTCATTATCTGCGACTGCACGCTGCAGTCTGCAGCACTTGCGCACGCCTTTTACGCTCACCTCTCCGCGTAGTAAAGTCCCGCCACGGCGCCGCTCCGTCACCAGTCTGCCGGTGGTCTGAGGGCCGTCGCTGAGGCTCCACCGGCACCCGACACAACGAACACCTCGGTGTCGAACATCACCCCTCCTCCTCCTCCTCCTCCTCTTGGCTGTCGTTGCGCTTCTGCTGCAGCGTCCAAGTTCAGGTGAACCTTGTCACCGGCACAACAAGTCCTCTCCCCGGCACCGGCCGGGATGCTGGCTCCGTCCCGTTAAATGGGATGTTTATAAATGGGCCGCGCAGGATGTGAAGCCTCGCCAGAAGAAGCAGGAGGATGGCTAAACCGGGCTTGCCTGCGGCGGCGGCGGCGGCGGCGCTGCTGCTGCTCCTGCTGGGCTTCCTGTCGGTGTCCTCGGTCAATGCCGGTGAGTTTCACCACATGTTGACGGGCGGTCACCGCGAGTAAACAAGGGATGGTGTACCGGCTGATCAGACAACACACGCTGCTGTGTAGTATTAGTATGTTTGGGCCGGCGCTGTCATGTGATGCATGCAATACATTATAGTGTGGCGGATCCCTTTGGAAAAGCTGGCATGACACATTGTTATGTATATTGTGCCAGCATCAACATTTGCATCTGCTGGGTAGAAGTATCAAGCTTTGTAATACCAAAAATGGCTGACACAAGTCATCAGACTGTATCAAGACTTAGTTTTCCCCCAAATTGGAGAATATTTCTAGAAGGAAGTGTTATCTTGAAGAAAAAAAAAGATCTTTGTTGTTGTACTCTGCGGGTGGTTTAAGAAATATCTTTATTTTTAAGGTTGGATAATAAAATGTTGCACTTAATTTAAGAAGACAAGATTTTAACTCCACCAAAGACTAAATAAGTGTTAGAGCTAAAATTTCTAATTGATAAATTGACTGAATTGATAAATTAATCTGTAATAATTTAGATAATGGATTAAGTGTCTGAGCCATTTTTCTAAGCAAAACTGCCAATCATTTGCTGGCTCCATCTTCAAGAACGTGAGGATTTGCGGCATTTTTTTAAATCTTATATATTAGAAACCAGAAGACATTTGGCTTTTGGACTGTTGGTTGCACAAAGCAAGACAATTGAATACATCACCTCATCATTTTTTACTATTTTCGAACATTTTACAGACAACCAATTTCTCAATTAATCAAGACAATAATCAATAGATTACTGTAATCGATAAGGAAAATAATTGTTAGTTGCAACCCTAGAGTGTGTTGCCCTGTCCAAAAATCTGTCAGCTTCAACATCCATCAATGTCCTGAAGGGATATGTAACAGTAGTAAATTAAACAGGGACGAGGTATTCCTATTCAAAGCTCTACATACAGCATATATCTAATTATCTTATACTATAAATGTTGGATATAGTAACTAATATATTTTCTTATGATATTTCATATTTATAATCTGCAGTGGCTCATATTCAAGAAGAACATTCATCTCAAGCGTAAGGTTTTGGTTTACATTGGAGAGGTGGCTGTGGCTCAGAAAGTAGCACGGCCGTCCATTAACCTCAGGGTTGGTGGTTCTCAGCTCCTCTGTCCACATGTCGAAGTGTCCTTGGGCAAGACACTGAACCCTAAGTTGCCCCCGGTGGAGGCCAGCATGGCAGCTGAATGTGTGTGTGAATGGGTGAATTAGACTACTGTTAGAGTTTAGATTACCGTTAGAGTGCTTTGGGAACCGTTTCAACGGTTGAAAGGCGCTATATAAGTAAAAGTCCATTTACATTGCGTCCTGATGACGAGTTGAGAAATGACAGTGCTTTGAAAATCTGAAATCTTGGCGATAAGATCATGTGGGATTGTGTCAGCCTCCAGACATTTGGTATTTGGCATCCTGAGGCTGGAGATGAATGTAGTATTAAGAGGGAGTTTTGTGATTCTGTAGCCAAACTTTGGCTCTTGGGCAGCCAACAGCTTAAGAATGGATGAGTCCCTCTCTGCTATAGTGTGTGTGTGTGTGTGTGTGTGTGTGTGTGTGTGTGTGTGTGTGTGTGTGTGAGCTGGAAGATAAACAGTGGGACAACAGGGAGTCATAGCAATGTATCACATACGTACATAAACATACACCATCTAGGCCTCCTCTGCATCAACAAACACAGATTTGGGAGCCACTGAGAGAGTTTGGCTCCCACCAAGAAATGTATTTCACCTATATTAAAATACGAAGGCACACTCTGCCGTATTCTGGTGATTGTGTTAGCATTGGACAGACAAGGAGGGAGGCAGAAAGAGAGCACATTGTTCTTCCTGTAATACCATTATTTGACTCTCTGAACAAGTCATAGGCCGGGTGTTCAGTATTTGCCGAGGCGTGAAACAACGTGAGAATCTAATTTGCAAAAAGTGACAGACTGCAGTTGCCGCTCGTGATCTGGTGGATAAACGGAGAGAAAGACAGAGCGGCGTAGCCTGATCGGATCACACACACACACACACATTTTTAAATGGAGTGGAGAGCATACAGCAGAGTAAAGTATTAAAGCGAGAGTGTGTAGCTTTTGAAAGACATGATAGCACATTTTTCCTCTTACAAATAAAAAGTAGCATTCATAAGACATTAAATGCACCCGTGCTCAATTCAATACACTCAGACATTTTGCAGCTAATCTTCCTTGGTCTTTAATGGCCAGTAGTTTATGATGGCGGACGTTAGCTAATGTTAGCAAACTTAGTGTTTCTCTGATAGATATTTCTCTGTGCCTGATGGGTCATCCTTTTTAATCCCGTTTAAAATTTAAATTACTATTTAAAAGAGGGGGAAAATAGAGTAATCAATGTACAAATTCATAGTGTATAAGCGCAACGGGAGATTGTTGTTGTCTTTGTTAGTGCAAAATGGAGCAAACTAGGGAGTCGTGCTGAGTCACCTGTTAACTTTAGCAGTGGAGACATCACGTCATAGTTAAGGGGTAAGCTAAATGGGTTAGGGTTTTTTTTTTTTTTAAAGTGACAGCCCTCATAACTGATATTACTGACTCGCATTGACTTAATGAGTCGTCTCTGCTCCTGTTACTGTTATATTACATTTTAGAATTTACCATTGTCTTCATGTCCATACTGACTGCTATTACGCTACAGTTACTTTAAACCTGCAGTAAGTGATATTTTGGCTACTTGGGTGCACTGTGCTGTGAACACAACACTAACACACAGCAACCTTACAAAGTTCGTGGCTAGCATGATGTTAGCAAACAGTTTGCTATTTGCACATCCAGCAGATATGGAGCAGCATTTCTGGCCATCTTTATAGTTATAGTCCAATACTCTCTTTCTACCTCTATTTTGGTCAAAACCAACTGCTGTGTGAATTCTGACTCTTTAGCTGCTAATTATACTATGCTGCTATTATGTTCACCAGCTAGTCACTAGCTTCTTCATTCTTGTATTTGGTGCCAGGCAGTATAGCGTATAGTGAGTTTGTGGCCAAAAAGGATGCCGATGAGAGTAAACCAAAATAATGAAGTTGTGGGCTAGAAACCCAAAACAATGAGCTCAAACATGCTAAAGGGCTCCATAGAGCTGAGGAGAACGCAGAGTTGGTGATAATTATCTGTCTGTTTGTCACTATGAGCGACTGTTTTCACAATGTGATCCATTGTTAATATAAAAATATTAATTAAAGCTTTTAAGACGTGATACACACCTGGTGGTGTAGCTAAAACTGGAAGATGTGTGTGTGTGATCCAGCGTTTATGTGGACGCACATGCAAATTACACATTTTATTTCCCAGAATGCCCCTGGTAGTAAAATAGTTGTATTTGGGCACACTTTAGAAACATTTCAATGTTAATCCTGTGTGTGTGTGTGTGTGTGTGTGTCTGAGTGAGAGAGAGAGAGCAGGCATATGTGTGTTCTAATACAATGTCACGGTCTGACTCTGATGTTGCTTTTACGAGTCAGTCCCATGGGAAATACAGCCCTGACTCTGACCATAGATGACCTTGAGATGGTCTTGGCTCACACACACACACACACACAGACACACACACACACACACACACACACACACACACACACTACCAATGTGTTTTTCTCCACCTTTACAGGTAAAGGAGGAAGAAAGGTAAGCAACTGTAACATAATCCATCATAGTTAATCTCCTGATCAACAAACATTGGGATGTGAGTTTTTTTCAGCTCAAACATCAAAATCAATTGGCAGAATGACAGAGGAAATACATCCTCATGAGTAACAGTCTAATGAGATGTGCGTGGGAGAAAGAAGAGAGTGAAGAGAGAAGAAGGTAAAGATAGTAAACTGTGTGTGTGTGTTTGTGTGATTGTGGGAGAGAAGCGCCAAGACAAAGACAGATGAGAAAGAGAGCCATTTCAAGTGAAACACGAAGAGACCTGTGTGGTTAATTATGCCTGGTATTAATGAAAGCCGAAAGATCAATTTGTACGAACAGAAGAGGAGGTTTTAGGGAAGGCGGGGCGAGAGAGCAAGAGAAAAAAACAGTTCAAAGAGAGAGAGAAAACGATGGAGAGGAGAAGATGTGTGTTCAGGTCGTAATGACAGAATATTCATGACCCGTGTCTTCTAATTTGTTTCTTGTGGCCATGCTGCATGTTTGTGTGTGTGTGTGTGTGTGTGTGTGTGTGTGTCAGACACCCTGCTGTCAGCTCCACTCAATGTGACCATCAGAGAGATTGAGGTCAACTCCGCTGTGGTCACGTGGGAAATCTTGGAGGGGGACCCCGTCATTGGATTCGCCATCACCCAACAGGTACCTCTACGCGTGTCGTGTGCAAGAGAGAAACTGACAACCTTGGACATAGTTTTCAAACTGTGAGGCGGGAGAGAGACACGTGCGTGCCGGTGAATCTAAAAAAATGTGAAGTTAGTTTTTGTAGTTTGGCGCGCTGACATGGCCCACTCACCAACACGGCCTGCAGTTGCATCTTCAGCAGCAGTGACTGTGACACACAGCTCATGGAGGATATTTTGGTACTTTAAAACCCTTTGCACCGGAATGCTAAGGGTTGGATGCACTCCATCTCAGTCATAACTCAGTCAAATATGAACATACAGACATGAAACATATTTTTTGATTTTTTGATATCAAAAATATATCACAAATAAATGACCATAAATTCGCTTGGAAATCGTAGCGAAAGATGCTACTTTTTCTGTTCTGTTCTCTTCAATATCCCAGTAATCCAGCGATAGTCTCGACATCCATACATTCATTTCAGACAGGACCTGCTAATAGATCATTTGGCATACTTTTAATGATACAAATTCACCAAAATGTAAATAAGTAAAGGCTAAAAAAAATCAGGTCTAAACCCCTGGTTTAGATAAAACAGATAAAGGAGGTCAAGGTGCCAAATGCGAGTTTTAGTTGCAGATACTTATCAAATGTACATTTTGTCTACGTGCAGTTTAAAAATTTAAAGGTTAAGATATTCCCTTCTTTAATTACACAGTAAATAAAAGAGCCCCAGAGGAGACTTGCTCTTGATCTTGCAGGAACCAATTGACCCGAGCAAGCAGTAGCTGGATAATAATGTACATTTCAAGCAGAGCATACATGGCCAGAGAAGCACTCTGTTTCTTTAAGCTTAATTACATTGCAGGAAAAATCATCCCAGGAGGCTTTATTTCAGCTTTTTCTCCCCAACTGTTAAGCAAAACAGGCGTGTATCCATTTGCACCATATCAGCCTTAACCAGAGGGCAGTGTCTTGAATATTCACAAGAGGGATCGTCAGCAGGAAAATCTAACTTCGCTACCAGAAATCTGCATTTGATAGAGCATGCATCCAAGGAATGTTTGTGTGGAAAACTCTTATGTTGCCTTGTTGGAGTAGGGTGAAGCTGAACCTGTGGTTTTAGTTGTGGAGTGATATTGGATTTGAATTGCAGATATTGTTACTTTGTGCCAATATTATCTTGAAATGTTGATTACCAAACAGTGCCCTGATGCATCAGTTTAACCCTGACCTGTGACCCTCTCTGCTGAGGTCGGTGCCAAAGACAAGATCATTTTCCTGCAGGGATATGGAGCTATTATACTATCTATAATTAAGAGCATGCTCTTTCAGTTTGAGAGCATACTTTATTGATTTCATGTTCAGGGTTTCAACAACCCTATCAAAATTCCACAACCAACAGAATGCCAGCTGTAGTGTCAACCATTGAAATGATCCTTCACTTTACTTCTTACAGCGTCCCACATGGGTGGTTACTCTAATTGGGTTCATCCACTGGCTCTATGACTTTATTATATGTACTGTATATGTACTGTAGCGCGTCAGCTCGTTCGAGAGGTAAGATTCCCCTTAATGATGATGCTCAGAGGTCGTTCTGCAGGTAACACAAGTATTTTATTCAAAACGTGAGGAAACAGGGATAAGGATCAAACTTAACATAAATTGTCCTTCTAGTCAGGTCTCAGTCTCTCCTGTGCGGCTGGGTTCTCCCCAGTCTTCCTGGTCTTCCTGCTTCCCCCCGTCTCAGCCAGCTGCGTCTTTTTAAATCATTCAGCCAGGTGATGAGCCCAGCGGGG